>PVJH01019435.1:0-42778 GCA_004026705.1 Nesogale talazaci
CTGGCTGCGGTGTCTAGGGGCCCCAGGTGCGAGGGCACAGGTGCGAGGGCACAGGTGTGAGAGACGTCTGCCAGGATCACTGCAGTGATTAAAACCCGGAATCGAGTATAGTGGATCAAGCGTTTTCAAATGAACTTTACAGCATGTGATGATGTGTCATGATCGAGGTTGGCTAATAAAATGAAGGACTTTTCATTTACCCTTTAAGGTTGTTATTATTTGATAGACTTCAGTTAGAATGATAAGACTTACAGACTGAACTTAAAAGCTGAGGAAAAAGTATAAGACTTACAGACTGAACTTAAAAGCTGAGGAAAAAATATAGTGACTAACAAATTGTAAAACAATGTTTTGACAGGCACATGCATACTGTTCAAGAGGGAAATCACCACAAAGTGATAATAGTGAAGAAAAGAGCTTTTATTTGATATATTCCACTAAAACAACAAACATTGGGAAATGATTGCAAACATGTCATCAGAACAATGTATGCCCAATTCTGAAGAGCATTACAAAGTCAATGGTACATATAAAATTACAATTCTTATAAATTAGCTAAAACCTACTAAATCACCATGATGACACAGCTTAAATAGTTTTTCTCATTAATCACTGGTACAAGTTTCAGTAACAAGAGTCAGGGAGGTTCTTTATTGGTACAACAAATCTTCCCATTTACCAAATACCAAAGAAGATAAGAGTGGAAAAATATGTGACAATTGTCCTTTAAGTATCTTGTTTGTGTGGGAAACTATGTTTTTCCAAGGTTGCCTGAACTAGTAGTTTTCTGATGTGTTCTTGCTCTTCCAGCTGGATCACATTCCTTATAAGCATAGGCAGAGGATAATTTGTTCCAATTTTGTCCCCTAAGTCACTCCCTCATTTGGATCAGAGATTGAGAATTACACAGTGATGATCAACACCTGGACTTAGTATGCCCTCTAGATGGTGGATGTTGCTCTTAACATGGATGGTGTCTGTTCTCCAGTGGAGCCCATCTGGTCTTTCACCATGACCTAAAGTATGAGTGACATTTCCATTCATTGTGTTGTAGAAGTGAGTGAAGTTGGTGTACATCAACATTTTAACCCAAACCTTCCTTTTTCATAGAATGTGTATTTTTTTATGCTTGGTGTTATAAGAATGCTAATTTAAAATAGCATTATCCCTTATAATAAAGACCTAGCCCATGCACCTACCCCTGAGAGTAGTGAACCAAACAAATCTGGTTTCTACAAGAGAGTTTTAGAGTGTAACCACATAGCTGATGGTCTAATTCTGTGCACATCTTGTCTTATGTCTGCTGTGTTGTCTATCCATGTGGAGCAAGAGGCCTGTGCTATAGTGAAAACGATCTGATAGGACTAATTTTTTAAAACCCGGGCTATTCTATAGTCTAGGATCACTTTGACCCATGAGGTTAAAGGTCGCTGTTGTGCTCCCATCTGCCCTTTGACAAAAATAAATGATACGATTCTCAAAAAAATTCTCATTCAACAATACTATTAAGAGGAAATGATAGGAAAGACCATCAATACCTCTTATGTAAGTTCAGACTGAAGCTTAAAGCAATAAAATGACCATTACAGCCAAAATCCTACTTTGAGTGTATTCCGTCATCATTATTACAGGAGATCTCAGGACCAAATTTGATATACTGAACACTGATGAGAAAATCCTTGATGAGCCATAGGATGACATCAAGAGCATCACACATGAAAAAGCAAAAGGTCATTCAAAATAAAGAAACGACCGAAGAAGATATCAAAGCAGACACTGAAACATGCTCTTCGTTGTGGTTAGGTGCCAGCCTTGCAATTGTCTGATGTCTGAGCCCATTGCTGCAGTCACTGTGTCACTCCATCTTGTTGAAGATCTTCCCTTTTTTCTGCCCCGTAAGTTTACAAGGATAATGTCCTTCTTCAAAAACTTCTTTCTCTTGACAACATGTCCAAAGTACATGGGACAAAGACTTGCCATCCTTGCCTGTAAGGAGCATTCTGACTGTACTTCTTCCAAGAGAGATTTGTTTATTCATGTGACAGCCCATGGTGTATTCAATATTCTTGGCCAATACCATAATTCAAATGCATTCATTCTTCCTTACTCAGTGTCCACCTTTCACATGCATTTGAGGTGATTGTAAAGATCATGGCTTGGATCAGGTGCAATTTAGTCCTCAAAGTAACATCCTCATTTTGTAATCCTCTCAAGAGGTCTTGTGCAGCAAATTTGCCCAGAGAAATGTGTCTTTTGATCTCTTAACAACTGCTTCCATGAGTAGTGACTGCAAATTCCAACAAAATGAAATTCTTGACAGTGTCAACCTCTGTTCCATTCATCACGATGTTACCTGTTGGTCCAGTTGTGAAGATTTGGGTCTTCTTTCCAGTGAGTTGTAATCCACAATTGTGAAAGATTGTGTTTCATTCCATTGTACATGTGGTCGCTGTGAGTCATGGATTGAAGGCTACAAGCCTTGATTTTCACCCACAAGTGCTTCAAGTCCTCATCACTTTCAGCAAGCCAGCTTGTGTCATCTGCAAATCCCAGGTTGTTAATAAGCCTTTCTCCAATCCTGCTGCTGCATTCTTCTTCATATAATCTGTTTTCCCTGACTATTTGCTCGGCATACAGATTTAACAAGTATGGTCAGAGGATACCACCCTGATGCTCACCTTTCCTGATTTGAAACCATACAGCACTCCTCGTTCTGTTGCACAATAGCCTCTTTATCTATGTGCAACTTCTACATGAGCACAATAACAGGTTCTTGCAGTCTCACTCTTTTCAAGGGTATCCACAGTTTGTTGGGATCCATACAATGGAAGACTTTGGCATACTCAACAAAACACAAGTAAGCATCCTTGTGGTATTATCTGCTTGGAGCCGAGCTCCATCTGATGTCAGCAATGACATCGCTTTTTCTAATTTCTCTTGTGAATCCAGAGTGATTCTATGGCAGCTCTTTGCCAATATACTACTACAACCGTTGTTGATGATGTTCAGGCAATTTTTACTTGCAAGTTATAGCAATGCTATAGCTCTATAATTTGAGCATTCTGTTAGATCACCTGTCTATGGAATTTGTACAACAATGGATCTCATCCCATCGGTTGGCCAAGTAGCTGTCTTCCCAATTTCCTGGCATAGGCAAGTGAGTGCCTCCTGTATATTTTACCCATAGCTTCTTTTAATACTGCATGGTAAATGGGGGAAAGATTGAAGTTTTCAAGGATTTCATCTTCCTTGAATTCACATTCCATTCTCACGGAAGCAGTCCTCAAGAGATAAAAAACAACGCATTGGGTACATCTATGTCACAAGATCTCTTGAAAATGTCCAAAAAATGTTATTACTTTGAGGGCTAAGGTGCACCAGACCCAAGCCATGGCTTTTTCAATTGTCTCCTATACATAAGGAAGTTTGGCATCAAATAAGGAAGATAAGAAAATCTGATGCCTTTGAACTGTGGTGTTGGTAAAGCATACTGAAAGTACCTTGGGCTGCCAACAGAGCAGATAGATCTGTTTTGGAAGAAGTACAGCTAAATTGCTCCTTAGAAGCAAGGATGGCAAACTTTGTCCCAAGTACTTTGGACACGTTATCAGGAGAGACTGGTCGTGGCAGAAGGACATCGTGCTTGGTACAGTGGAGGGTCCGTGAAAAAGAGTAAGGCCTCAATGAGATGGATTTGTTAGTCATATTAAATAGGGACTCTTTCACTTTAGTTTTACAAGATTCCTTACCTGGTGTCATTTCTAATATATATAATCACCAGGACGCAAAAGTTTAGAATAGAATAGAAACTATAAGCATAACCACACATAACTACTTCATCATTAGCATTAGAATATCATATTAAAATTTAGCAATCTTTTAATAAGCCAGTATAAATTGAATTTTATTCATAACATTCTAAGCAGCATAGCTTAGCCTGTAAATATTTCGAATAGGGTTAATTTATGTGATGGAAAGGAGTAAATCACAGATTCGTCAAAACAATTGGAAGCACTTGAGACCATGGTAGTTTTCCCCATCACCACCACCTACCCATTGCCAATGGATCAAGTTCCACTCGTGTCTAAAAGTTTCACTGGTTTTGCTTCTCTAGAGACCACAGCCTCAGATATTTTGTACCTAGAGTGGTTCTAGAAAGACAAAAACGTTCAGGTAAGTTTTCTAAATTCGTTAAGTCTGATTAGTTTTCAAGGCACTCTTAACTCTGCCTCCATTAGTACTGATAGCTCTACCTCTATTAAACTATTAATCAAAGGTGTGAAATGGCAAGGTTAATATACACAGTATTATCCCCCATAAATGAAGTATTCATGAGAAGCAAGGTTCTAGGCATTTGTGTATTTGATGTTTTTCAACAGTTGTGTCAGGATGACAATTATAGGGAAACTGGTTGATTAGTACTACTTATGCTAGGCAGATTAGTAAAGGAAAGAGATGAGCTGGGGCGTTGGAGTCACAGTTCAAGCACTGCCTTAAAGACCTCAACATGTCTGCAGACTGTACCCTGAAAGAAAGTCTTATTTCTTATGGGAACAGAGCTGCTATTTCTGAAAACCAAACCCAGAGTCTTATCATAAGAATGACTGGATTTCCTACCTGACCTTACCCCACCCTGGCCCAACCCATCAGCTTGGGAATGAATGTGTGCCTTTGGGAAGGAGCAGATGGAGGAAGGACTGCAGGCAAGATTCTGAGGTGAACCTTGAGCACCTGCCCCTGCCTTGGCACCCTTAACTCCTACCTGATTGGACCAGCCCAGACATGATTAAGATACTACTCATCTCCACCAATTAGAGGAAGTCACAGTGCTATAGTGGAGACACACAGCAAATCATAAGACATTCCCTTTGGTATCTAAGAGAGATGAAAATTGTTGTAATTTCCTAGGAGGAATGTTAATAGGAGAGTCTGACGACAAACGGATTTAGAGACATTGCACAACATTGTACTTTGTCTTTTGTGTGCATTCTTCAGAAAATGAACTTGGCATTTTAAATGTAATTAAACTGTTTGTGACAATATTGGACAAGCGTTTTTGAAAATGCCTGTAAGTGATATTTACTATTCAATGGAGATAAGACCCACAGTATTCTTGCAAACATGATGATGGGGGAGATGGTATTGGGGACCAAAATGAATGTGATTGTTATACAAATTGATGCACAAAATAAACTGGAGAAATTTGAGACTGTTTAGCTGGGATTCTACTCTGTGCTGTATCAGCTTCCTGGTACCCCAAGAAATATCAATATTGGTGATATCAGTATAATAGTGCCAAATCTTCCCACTTTTAAATTAAAAGCTACTCCAGGTAAAACCCAAGGAGAAAAGTTACACACGTTTGCCATGTAGTTGTTTACCAAAAATAGAGGAGGGTGATCTTAACAGAAACATGGAGAATATGTGTGGGAATGCCTACCAAGAGTATGGGGTAATGGCACAAGGAACATAAAGTTCGATCAGTCTTGATCAGTGTTTCAGCTCAAGAGGTCACTAAAGGATATAATAGTTTACTTCGTTTGTTCACTGAAGATGGTCTACAATATGTCAAGTGGAAGTATCATCTACGTATAAAGTGTCCAACAGCTTGGGGAAATTATATATTACAGTGACTATCTCAGGAAAGACTTATCAACGCATACATGGAGTGTCCAAAGACACCATTTACTACAGGTGTGAGGGGTTCATCATGCACTGTCTCTGATAATGTTCTGTTTCTATTTATTAGGTTTTCTGCATCTAACAATAATCTACTGCTATCTAGTGTTTTCAATGGCTAATCCCTCTGATGTGAACAGCATATTCCTTCTTCATTGTCTGTTTTTCATCTGGATGCACTGCTGAAACGTGTTCAATTTGGGTGGCGCTCCTGGTATTTGAAATATCAGTGACATCGCTTTCAGCATCACAGCAACACACAAGCCACCCAGTATGACAAACTGACAGACAAGTAGTAGAAGGTATATGGGCTTACCATAATGGACAGTAGAGTCAAAGTTGTTATCAGAAGTCTCATAGAAACTTACGGCATTGGGCATTTTGACAGGGGGTGCCTAGGATTGAAATCAATAGGAAACCTAACTATTTACTTGATCTACACAAGTGGAAGAATACTAGATCAGGTAAATGTCAGTCTAACTTGAATTGCCAGAACAGAGAATCAGGACCCCTCAGTCAATTCCCATACTTGAGCCAGTTTACAGATGCACAATGCCTTGAATGAAGGCGAGGCTGGATCTTTTTGAGGAAGGACCCCACTATACTAGCCAAGATTTGATTGTTAATCTCTCTCCCAGTCTTCCCAAAGGTTTATACAGTCTTTTACAAATGTGAATGTTAATTGGGATAAAGGAAATAGAGTTTTCTGAGATTAATAGACTGTAGTTCCTAATCCATATGAATTGCAGGAGATACAAAATGTTTTCAAGGCCCACCCATCAGAGTGTGGTATATGGAGATCAAGTTATTAATGGAGTCTTAATTCAGTTTTATCTCACAGTAGGTCCTGTGGGCCCTTGAACCCATCTGGTAGTAATTTCCTCAGATCCAGAGGATATCGTTGTAATAGATATACTAAGCACCGTATTGGATCCCTGATATGTGGAATAAGGAATATATTAGTAGGAAAAAACAAGTGGAAGTCATTATAACTGTTCCTGCCTGGGAAAATAGATAACCAAAAGCAATGCCACATTCCTGGAGAAATTGCAGAGATCAATAGTACCATGAAGGACATGAAGAATACAGGGATAGATTTCCACTACATCCCTAGGTAACTCACCTATTTGGCCTGTGCAAAATACAGGTGGATCTTGAACAATGGCAGTGGCTCATTGTAAATTTAACCACATGGTGACTCCAATGGCAGTTGCTTTTCTGGATGGGTTTCCTTGCTTGAGCAAATGAACCTCATCTTGGTACTTTGTTTGCAGCTGTTTCTCTGGCAAGTGCCTTGTTCTCAATTTCTTTCTTTTTATAATCTCTTTTTTTTAATTTTCTTTTTTTGGGTGGGGGGGCATCACTGCCCTCTGGTGGTCATGAGAGCTACCCAGTGCTGCTCCTGAGAGCAGCCACTGGATTTGAACCGCTAAACCCACTGGCCACAGTCCCGCACTCAACCACTTACGCCACCGGGGCTCAGCCCCTGTTCTCAATTTCTGATTTGAAAAATCAGCAGAAGAAATTTGCCTTCATCTGGCAAGGGCAATAAAACACCTCTACTCTCCTGTCTAAGGAGTCTATAAACTCCTCAGCACTGTGCCATATTTGAGTCCAAAGGAAACGTGATCACTCTTTCCTTCCACAAGATATCATGCTGGTGTATTATATGGATGACATACTGATTGAACCTAGTCAGGAAGAAATATCATTGACTGTAGACTTATCGGTAAAATGTCTACATGCTAAAGGTGGAGAATCGATCCAATAAAAATGCAGGTCCTTTTGACCACAGTGAAATTTCTAAGGATTTAGCGATGTGGAGCTTGTCAAGACATTCCTAATAAAATGAAGGATATGTAGCTGCATCCCATCCTCCCACAAGACTTCCCAGGGCTCCCTTAGATTTTATACAAACCTCCATCTTCTACTGTTTGGTTTGCTTACAGGAAAAATAGGAACATTATAAGAGCTCATGCACAGTATAATTAAACCATGTTAAAGGAAATCTTGAATAATTCTTTCTAACCTTGTTGTAGCTTCAGACATTCATATATAGTAGGATATTTTGGGCAAAGGTTTTGAAATGTATTTTTGAACATGTGTGGGTTCAAGTGACAAGACTTTTTCTACATTTATGATTTTTTTGCCCAGAATTCAGGGGGCATTTGTTTTAGTCTTTCTTTTACTCCCTCAACTTATTCTATAGTTCATCTACTCTCATTAATCTTTGGATAAAACATAAAGGGTCTTCCACTTTTCTTTCAATAAGAAACTTCTAAAGAAGAAAAGCTTCATAAAATTTCTTCACTGCCAGTAAGCTGTATGTAGCAGCAGCATTTACATATTGCTCTAATAAATTCACAGTATCATTTAAATATTGCTTTAATGAATTCCCACTAAGAAGAATGAATTTAAATACTCAATATCCCAAAGATATTGACAATGGTTCTGAAGGAGGTAAATTTTGCTATTCATCTGAAATTCCTATGAGTCTTGAAATTTTGCTATTCAGAGAAAAGTTTCCATAAGCATGTGGGATTTAGTGCTGACTCAGCATCCCCTGTGTCAACCAGGAAGGTACAAGTTGACTTGAAGCATTATTTCTCCCTAATTGGTCCATGGAACCTTGATGAAAAACCCCAAATCCTGAGAGCACGGCCAATGTAACCATAATGGAAATGATCTGCTTTAAAGTGATGACACCTCCTGCAATCGTTACAATCCAACTCATTTGGGTGGGACCTCGTCATCATTGCCTCTACTTTGCAACTATTGCTACTGTAATGTCACTAGTTTAGGTTTCATTTTTTATTGCTTTGTTTTGTAGCTTTGAACTTACTTTTCCTATTATTTTCTTCTCCCATCTGAGCTAATTCATAAGCAACTGTAGTCTACTCTGAAGAATTTGCATTTTCTCAATTCAAATTACTATTGTTCATGAACACCACTAGTTCTGGCAATAAACTCACTGCCATCAAGTGAATGCTGCTTCTAGTGACCCCATAGGACAGAGTTGGGCTTCCCGGTGGGTTTCCAAGACTGTGACTCTTTGGAGGAGTAGTAAGTCTTGTCTTTCTCTCATGGAGCACCTGGTGGTTTCGAACTGCTGACCTTAGGTATGCATTTACTGCTTCTTTAACTAAAATTTGAACCTCATCTCTCAATTACTTTCCAGTAACTCCAGTTTAGGCAAATAAACTTTCTTTGGGGTTCTTTCAATTGATGATACACAATCTGAAATACATGGTTCATAGATATTAGTCTAAAGCATAAACTTATACAAAACATTCAGGATATCTGGAGGACATTCATGAGGGTTAGGAAAATCTTGCATAACAGCTTTCAGGTCAGTGTGCCAGTCTGGGTAAACTAGAGAAACAAATTCATAGACATGCATATATGTATAAGAAATAATTTTACATACAAGAGTAGTTGACTATTGAGACAACATCCCAGCCCAATCCAGATCGAGTTGATAAGTCCAATTTTAACCCATATTTCCTGTACCAATCTATAAATTCCTCTTCAGGCTCACAAAACACATGCAGTGATATCAAATACAGGAGGATCACAGGCCAATGGGTACAAAGTTTTGTGGATCCAGTGGTGGTAGAAGCATCCCAGTGCTGGCAGGGGTCTATACATGGCTCCTCTAGTTCCCACGGCATGGCGTCTATCTGGTAGTCCTTATTAGTAAAGCATCTCTTCAGCGAGGCAGCATAGAGAGAGTTTCTCCTGCCTCCAAAGGGGAAATGCAGGCATTCCCAGAATCCTCAGGAGAAGATCATAACCACACAGAGGCCTCAATGGCTATGGCCTGATTGACAGGTTAACCTTCACCCCTTCAATCTGAATCCTCTCAAATTCAAAATTGATACCAGATTCTGTAACTCCAACAATCAGATAAATCAAGGACTTACTGTCAAAAAAAAGACAGACACGTGGACTGAAGCAAGTCACTGGTATGGAAGGCAGGTCAGCTAAGAGAGAACTAGAGGTCACACCAAGATATAAAGCAACTGGCTTTTCTTTTTTCTTATTTCCTTCCTCTAATTTTTTCCCATCTTTAATATTCTTTGGAGAGCTCCATTCATGAAAGAATCCATCAAAGTCGTTTGTCCTTTGTGTAATTCTAACATTTCTTTCAACTGCTTAGTCAAAGTTTCAGTGAACAGAAACAACATTATTAAGTGTCATCGCATTGAAGATTCAAAATATCAATGAAAAAAACTCTTCCTACTGAATTTTAATTGATTTTTAGATCTTTTTGCTTCTAACTTACAAAAAAGAAAACCCACACATAAAAAAGGCACAATGGACAAATATGTCATCAGACCAATGTTTACCAAAGACTGAAGAAACGTTGCAAAGGCAACAGTTTATATAAGATTACAAATCTGGAAGCTTTACCTTTCCAGAGATTAGCTCAAAACAGCTAATTCAACAAGACCAATCTAGCTAATTCCAAAGTCCCTTATCTAGGTCACAGAACTAAATCATTTTCTTTTGCCAAATCATGCCATTTTCCTATACTGTACCAAATTAGACTATAAATTTGTTAAAGGTAGTTGGGTATTCCAGGTATCAGACCTTTGATTTTACATTGCTCTTGGTTATTTCCCATCCATAAATTGAATTGTAAGGGGAGAAGAAAATGTGTCAAAACCACACTATTTTCCACACTTTCTCTGGGTCACCAAAAAGACGCTATTGGGGGAATGTTGGGGGTTGGGGGCAGGGGTTACTTTGAACCAATGTCTACCTTGCTTGGGTGAATTTGCTTGTGGGTGGCAGGCAACTGAGTATTCTAACAGTCTCCGGACCTGACACCAGAGTTTTGAATGCTTGGGATGAGCACAATGATCACACTCAAAAAGCATTTTGACAGGTCAGTGTGAATTTCACAGTTTTAAGCTCTCAAAGGTGGGCAACCAATTGCAGTTCACCAAAGCTGTTACTAGATGCACTCTTGACCAACCTAACAAACCAAAACCTCAAAGCATTGCCTTCAAGACCTCCAGCTTTTCAAAGCAATATGCCAAACAGGCACTTAAGGAAACACGAGAGAGAGAACAAAGAGACATATGGAATGTCTCCCTTTCCTCGAGCACTGTCTGTGTCGATCAGACATGGAGTGTGAGTGTCTGAGGGCTAGCTTCTGCTCAGCTGCGCAGGTCTCCCAGGTATCTCCAGTGTCTGCTGCTTCAAAATATCCTGCCGTGGCCACACCAAGGATTGTCATGGGGCAGTGGTTTTCAACCTTCCTAGGGCCATGACCCTTTAATACAGGTTCTCATATGGTGGTGACCCCAACCATAAAATTATTGTCGTTGCTGCTTCATAACTGTCATTTTCCTTCCGCTATTAATCATCATGTAAATCATAAGGTGTTTTCTGATGGTCTCAGACGACCCCTGTGAAAAGATTGTCTGCCTACCCCACAGGGGTTGCAAGCAGCAGGTGGAGAACTGCTTCCCCAGGGTGAAATTACTGCAAAATGATAGTAGTGAAGAAAAGAGATTTTATGCCATTTATGATAAAAAAGAAAGCTCACACACAAAAGAGGGACAATGGACAAAATATGTCATCAGACCAATGTTGACCAAAGGCTGAAGAACATTGCAAAGGCAACAGTTTATATAAGATTACAAATCTGGAAGCTTTACCTTTCCAGAGATTAGCTCAAAACTACTAAATCACCATGATACTGCAATTTAAATAGGTTTTCTCATTAGTCATTTGGAACCAACAGCTGGGGAGGGGGTGTCTTCAGTGGCCCAACAAACCTTACTACTTAACAAATACCAAGGAGGAAGATAAGAGTAGAAAATATGTGATAATTGCCCTCTATCTAAATATCTTGTTTATGTGGGAAACTATGTTTTTCCAAGATTGCCTTAACTAGCCATTTTCTAGCTCAGGGCCCAGTTGATGTGTTCTTGCTGTTCCAGCCGGATCACATTCCTTATACGCACAGGCAGAGGATAATTGTTCCAGTTTTATCCCCTAAGTCAACACACACACACACACACACACACACACACGCACCTCACTTCCAAACCAAAGCAAAACCCATCGCCACTGAGTTGAATTCCCACTCAGAGCAACTCTCTAGGACAGAATAGAACTGCTCCATGGGATTTCCAAGGTTGTCAATCTTTACAAAAGTAGTCTTTCTCCCCTGGACAGGCTGATAGAGTCAAACTGCCAATGTGGCAGTTAGCAGCCAAGCATTTTATTCACTGGACCACCAGGGTTCCCTGTACTACGCTTATGAGCCTTCCAATCAGTACTTTGAAGGATTGTATAATGTGAAAATCGGGGTGCTTGAACACACACATATGTCACAAGTCTATCTGTACATCTCTATGTTAGTCATGCCCATATCATCAAATAGCAACAAGGTTTGGTAGATAAATTCCACTCCAATGCAGGAACCCCGCTAAGCTCTCCAGAGCCTGTTTCCAGCCCATAATGTCTGATAGGACCAAATTCCCTTTCTCCAAAAGATTCACATTTCTGTTTTTGTGTAACTTGAGTCATCTTCTGCCTTTGTCACATACTCTCCCTTTAAAAGTGTGATTAGTTGCTGCCTTTGTGCCTGCCATAATGCTTCTCAGAAGTGAGGATGGGAAGACTGTCTCACCTACTTTGGACATGTTATCAGGAAAGACTGGTCACTGAAGAAGGGCTTCATGCTTGGAAAAGTTAAGGGGCAGTGAGAAGTAGATCCTCCGTGAGATCCTTTAATGCCGTGGTTCCAATAATGGGTTTGAGCATAGCAACATTTGTGAGGATCCAGCAAGAGTATGCATGTTCGGTTCTGTTGTACATATGGATCACTTCACAAAAAGGACCCGATTTAATGTCACCTAACAACAGCAGCCACAAAACCTAAAGGTTGGCAGTTCAGACTGACCCAACAGTGCAGCAGAAGAGAGACCTGGTAATCGAATTCTACAACAAGTACCATCAAGACAGCCCTATAGACCATCATTCGACCTGTAACACAGGAGTCCCCAGGAGTCAGAATGGACTCAACAGCAGATTGACCAACTGATTTGGGTCCCAGGTAAAAGATAACTTTTGGCTATATCAATTTAGGTAAGGGGCATTGATGGCAAGTTCATGCCGATCCTACCCATTCTGAGAATTTGCGTCTCCACCCCAGATATCCTGATGGAGAACCTACATTTTAGCAAGATTCTCAAGTGATTCTTATGTAGATTCCCAGTCAGTTTATTTGTGGTGGAATGAACCAGTTAGAAATCCTAACCCAAACAAGCTTGTTTGCAGCCAATACGTGCAGAGCAAGTAGTGGACTCTGACTGAGTAAATTCTACCGGGGCCAGTGTGTAGCCACCACCAGTCAGAGGTGCTCATTCTCTGGGCCCTGGAGAGAAGTATGGTCAACATCACAAATCAAAATCAGCTATCTCTGGGCTTACCCCTAACTACTTTATCCAAATCTGCTCTTGAACAAGCTCCTTCAGGTGATACCTAAGCACATGCAAGCTAAGAAATACTATTCTAGTGGTAAAGCAACCTGGTGCTAGAGTGGTTAAAGTATTTAACTGCTAACCAAAAGATTGGAGGTTTAATCCCACCAACCCCTTCTGAAGAAGATGGGACAGCCTTCTGTTAGAAAGATTGACAGCCTTGACCACCCTATGAGGCATGTACAACAAATCTGAAACATTGCCTCATCATGAGTCATCCTCACAGTCACTGCTCTTTGAGCCTGTTATGGTAGCTACAGTGTCAATCCATCTTACAAAGGGGGTTGCTCTTTTTCACTGACCCGTTGCTTTAACAAACATGGTGCCCTTCTCGACTGGTCCCTCCTCACAAGATGTGCAATGCATATGAGACCAAGTCTTGCCATCTTCCCTAGTAGGGAGCATTCCAGCTGTACTTCTACCCAAACAGATTTGTTTGTTCTTCTGGCCGTCCATCACATATTTGATATTCCATGCCAGCATAGCAACTCAAATGCATCAATTCTTCTTCAGTCTTCCTTATGCCTTGTTCAACTTTCATAGACATGTGAGGGGACTGAAAAGACCATGACTTGGGTTAAGCTCACATCAGTTCTCAAAGTGATATCTTTACTTTTTTATTGGGGGGGGGGGCATCACTGCTCTCCGGTGGTGGGAGTAAGAGGCCCGGCCCCACTGCTGGAATTCAACCTCTGTCCCAGTGGGCCGCAGTCCCGCGCACAACCACTACACCACCGGAGCTCAGCCCGATATCTTTACTTTTTAATACCTCAAAGAGGTCTTTTGCAGCAGATTGGTCCAAAGCAACTTACCATTGAATTTCTTTTTTCGTTTTTCACTTTGTATTGTGAATTGTGTGACATTGGCAGAGCAGATCATTAGTTTCACATTCAATGATTTATGCCCATTGTGTTTCATATCATCCATTGCAATGTACTTAATGTAACATCACTTCTCCCATCTTTTTCCTGAGTTTCCTGCTTCCACTCCTCCTGTTTTCCTACCCCTGCTGAACTTTGTACTTGAGTAAACATTGTCCATTTGTTATCAGGTCATTCATTCTTGTAAGGTCTCTAATCTCTAATGCTCTTCATATAAACCTCTGTATTGTTTGACAGAAAGTTGAGCCATATGTATATAGTTTGATTTCTTGAATGCTGCTGCTTCCATGAACATTGATTGTGAATCCAAATAAAATGAAATATTTAACAACTTCAATATTTTCTCCATTTATCATGCTGCTGCTTATTGGTCCAGTTGTAAGGATTTGGGTTTTCTTTATGTTGGGGTATAGGAGGAAAATAGTTTTTTATCTTCATCCAGTGCTTCAAGTTTTCTTTGCAATCAGTGAGCAAAGATGGACAATTTACATTTTTCAGGTCATTAATAAGTTATACTGCTGAGTTTATCATATAGTCCAGTGCCTCAGATTATTTGCTCAATATACACTTGTCAGTTTGTCTGATTGTGGTGGCTTTTGTGTTGTGTGGAGTTCTGTCACGAGTACTTCAAATACCAGCAGGGTACACCCAGAGTTAACATGTTTTAGCAGAGCGTCCCAACTAAGAACAGACTACAAAAAAAAAGAATAGTATGTTCACTTCTGAGTAATTAGCACTGAGAGCATTATGAACAAATGTGAAATATTTTCAGATATTGAAAACGTCATGAAAAGAAGCAGAACATTGTCAGAGATAGTGTGAGAAGATAAGGTCAGAAGGCACTCAAAATATGAGGAAGTGCTGCCTTTCACAAAGTAGAGTCAATCATAATAATGTAGATGGAGTCAAGTTTAGGGAGTAAAGCCTTTGGGACCTTCATTTTCTGATGAAATACAACTTCAAACAGTTGGAAACATCAGTTAATAATCATAATGTGTAATGTATGAAGTATGAATCTAGGAAAAAAATTGGAAGTTGTCAAAATTGAAATGGATTAGTGCACTGAAATGGACTGGTATTGGTATTGCCCATTTTGTATCCAAAAATCATGTGGTTTCAGATGTCAAGAAGGACAGATTTAAAAGATATGGCACTGCCTTCATCATAAAAAAGACATTTCTATGGTGGGGGGGGAATATGGGTTTCAGGGAGGGGGCCGTGTAGGGTGGCAGAAGGAAATAAAGGGGAGCTGATATCAAGGAGTTCAAAAAGAAAGGAAATGTTTTGAAACTGGTTGTAGTAGCAATTGTAGAACACTACTTGATGTGATTTAACTATAGAATGTTATGATATCTATTGGAGCTCACAATAAAATGATTTTAAAAAATCTAAAAACACATTTCAAGATCTAATTTAAGGTACAATGCTATTATAGGATTATATTTATTAACATTTAAGGAAATCAGGGCTGAGCCCCGGTGGCGTAGTGGTTGTGCACAGGACTGCAGACCACTGAGACAGAGGTTCAATTCCAGCAGTGTGGCTGGGCCTCCTACTCCCACCACCGAAGAGCAGTGATGCCCCCCCCCCAAAAAAAGAAAAAAAACATTTAAGGAAATCTAATCAATACAACCACTATTTAAATTCATGCACCACCTACCAAAACTAGTGATGAAGAATTAAAAATTTCTACCATTGTTTTCAGTCTAAAATTGATAAAACATGCAATTAAGGTGCATTGATAATTATTGACCATTGAAATGTAAAATTTGGAGACCAAAATGAAGCAGTCATTTGAAAACATGGACTTGGTGATAAAAATGAAGCCATGGATCTCAGGATACAATTTTGAAAACCAACGACTTTTTTAGAGCAAATATATTTTTCAACAACGCTAAATGTGACCATGTACATGGACCTCTCCAGATGAAATACACAGAAACCAAATTGCCTACATCTGTGAGCAAAGACAAAGTAGAAGCTCAAGGTTAGCAGTTCAAACCAGGCCAATAGCTAAGGCACAGGGGAGATATGATGAAGTCAATAAGCTAAATAAAATATATCAAAGTACAGTGCAAGAAGGCAAAGTCAAATATAATGAAATCTATGCAAAGACCTAGAATTGAAAAACAAAACAGGAAGAACACTCAGACATGTGAAACTGAAAGAACTCAAGAAAAATTCAAGTCTCAAGTTGCACTATTGAAAGTTTCTTGGCGGGAAAGATTGGATGATGCAGGAAGCATCAAAAGAAGATGGAAAGACTACCGAGTCAGTGTATCATAAAGAATTCACCAACATCCCATCATTTCAGGAGGCAGTACATGAACATCAACCAATGGTTCTGAAAGATAAGGTCTAGCTAACTGAATGCATGAGCCAAAAACAAGGCTCCAGGAATTGATGGAATACCCATTGAAATGTTTCAACAAACTGATGAAATGTTGGACGTACTCACTTGTCTATACCAGGGTATTTTGAAGACAGCAATTTGGCCAACTGACTGGAAGAGACCCATATTTGTGTCCCATTCCAAAGAAAGGCAATACCTTCACTGATTTTAAACCTTGCAGTATTTCTTTGTTCCATTCTCACAACTGATCGATGTACAAGTTATACATGAGCATAATGAAATGTTTTGAAATTCCCATTCTTCTCAAGGTTATCTGTAGTTTGTTATGAACCACATAGTCAAATGCCTTGGCATAGTCAATAAAACATAAGTAAAGATATTTCTGATATTCTTTACTTTAAGCCAAGATCCATCTGACATCAACAATGCTATCCCTTATTCCACATCCTCTTCTGAATTAAGCCTGAATCTCTAGCAGCTCCCTATCAATGTATTGCTGCAACTGTTGTCAGATGATCTCCAGAACATTTTTACTTGCATGTGATATAAATGATATTATTCTTTTGTCTGTTTGTTTGTTTTTGTTTGTGGGCATCACTGCCCTTTGGTGGTCGTGGGAGCTACCCAGCGCTGCTCCTGAGAGCCGCCTCTGGATTTGAACCGCCAAGCCCATGGGCCACAGTCCCACACTCAACTACTTACACCACCGGGGCTCATCCCCTAAATGATATTATTCTATATTTGAGCATTCTGTCGTGTCGCCTTTCTCTGGAATGGGTACAAATATGGACAACTTCCCGTTGACCATGTAGCTGTCTTCCAAATTTCCTGGCATAGACAAGTAAGTGCTTTTGGTGCTTTACCACATCGTTGGAATATTTCAATGGATATCCCATGAATTCCTGGAACGTTGTTTTGACTAGTGCATTTAGTACAACTTGAACTTCTTCCTTCAGCACTATTGGATTGGTGGAATGTCAACAAGTTCTTTTGATGTTTCCTGCATCATTCACTATATTCCAAAGAATCTTTCAATAGAGCAGCTTGAGACTTGAATTTTTTCTTGAATTCTTTCAGTTTCAGATATTCTAGGTATGTTCTTCCTTTTTTGTTTTTCTAACTCCAGGTCTTTGCATATTTCATGATAATATTTTACTTTGTCTTAACTTTGAAATGGTCTATTCAGTTCTTTGACATCCTTATTTCTTCCATTTGCCCAACCTACTTGACAATGAAGCGCAGCTCTCAGTTTCTTCTGACATACATCTTTTATGTGTTTCTTATTTTTAAAGGACATTTTGTTTTCATCGTTAATGACGTTCTTGATTTCTTTTCACAGTTCATCAGGTTTTCTGTCATTGGTATTCAATGTGCCAAATCTCTTCTTGAATAAGGGTAACTGTATGGTTTAAGGTCAGGAAAGGTGTGCAACAGAGTTGTAGTCTCTCACCACACTTTTCCAATCTGTGTGTTGAGTAAATATCCAGAGAAGCTTGATTGTGTGAAGAATAATGCAGCATCGGGATTAGAGGAATGCTTACCAATGAAGTGTAATAGTTAGATGACACAGCCACACTTGTGGAATGTGAAGCCATCTTGAAACACCTGCTGCTGAAAATCAAGGATTATAGCTTTCAATATGGATTGCACTTTAAAGTGAAGAAGATTCAAATCCTCACAACTGGATGAGTAGGCAATAGCATGATAAAAAGAGAAAAGAATGACATTGTCAAGGATATCATCTTGCTTGGATCCACAATCAATGGTCATGAAAAGAACACACAAGAAATCAAAGGATGGATTGAGTCTGATGCACAACACCTCTTTAAAGTGGTGAAAGGCAAGGATGTTACTCCAAGAACTAAGGTGTGCCTTACACAAGTCAAGCTATTTTCAATCACTTCATCTGCATGTGAAAGTTGGGCAGTGAATGAGGAAGAGAGAAGAATAGATGAACTATGGTGTCGGTGAAGACTATTGAATAGTATCATGGACTGTCAAAAGAACAAACAGATCTGTCTTAGGAGAAATACAGCCAGGGTGTTCCTTAGAGGCAGGGAGGATGAGACTACCTCTTTTATACTTTGGTCATGTTGTCAGAAGAGCTCAATCCCTGAAGAAGGACCTCATGCTTGGCAAACTAGTGGAGAAGCAAAAAGATTAAGACCTATCACAAGATGGATCGACACAGTGGCTTCAAAAATAGCTTCAAAATAAGAACAACCGTGAGGCTGACACAGGTACATAGGGTCGCTTTGAGTCAAGGCTAATTCAAAGGCACCTAAAATAATATCAATAGATTGAATAAATATGGGGAAAGCATACAACCTTGATACACACCTTTCCTAATTATAAACCAGGAAGATTCCCATTGTTTGTGCAAATGACTGACTCTTGATCTGTGTACAGATTCCATATGAGCACAATGAAGTGTTCTGATATCTCCATTTTTCCCAATGTTATCCATAATTTGTTATAGCCCAATCAGTTGAATGTCTTTGCATAGTCACTGTTATTGCTGTTTGGTGCCAATGAACTGTTCCCAACTCATAGCAAACCTATTTACAACAGAACAAACCCCCACCTAGTCCCATACCATCTTCACAATGCTAATATTTGAGTTGATTGTTGTGGCCATTGTGCCTATCTATCTTATCTTCTTTTTCACTGGTCTTTTACTTTATTAAGTTTGACATCTTTTTCCCAGGACTAGTCTCTCCTAGGGAGAAAGACTTACAATCAAGGGCTACAGTCTTGGAAACCCACAGGGGCTAGTCTACCCTGCCTTCTAAGGTCACTAAAAGTCAGTATCAATTTGACCGAGTCTCTCCAAGGAACCCTCTTAGCTTAATGGTTAGGCATGAAGCTGCTAACTGCAAGGCCAGCAGTTGCTCTGTGGGAAAAAGAGAGTGTTCTACTCTCCTAGAGTTACAGTCTCCAGCACCCACCCAAGGCAGTTCCACCCTGTCCTATAGGGTCGCTGTGAGTTAGAATCAATTTCCTGGTGAGTTTAGTTTAATCTCTCCTGACAACATGTCCAAAGTATGTGAGACAACGAATTTCTATCCTCCTCATGTCTAAGAAGTCTTCTGGCTGTACTTATTACAAGATAGACAGTGTTCTTCTAGCAGTCCAAAGTACTTTCAATATTCTTGGCCCACATTATTTTTCAAAGGACCAGTTCTTCTTTGTCTTCCTTATTGTTCAACTTTCACATGCACGTGCTATTATTATTAGGTGTCATGGAGTCATTTCCAACCCATAGGAATTCTGTGCACAATAGAACAAAACGCCACCTGCTCCTTGGGTCAGGTGCACTTGGTGTTCAAAGTGGTATCCTGGCTCTTCAACATTTTAAAGAAGTCTGGTGCACCAGATTTGCCCAATGCATAGTCAGTAAGATACAGATAACTGTCTTTCTGATGTTCCCTGCTTTCAGCCAAGATATAGCTGACATCTGTAGTGATCTGTTTTTCTACCCATCTCTTTTGAATCCAGCTTGAATTTCTGGAAACTCCCTGTCAATCATCTTTGACAAATTTTTGTTTGCTTATTATGCTAATATTGCTTTTTAATAATTTCCACATTCTTTTGAATCACCTTTTTTGAAATGGGCACAAATTAGAATCTCTTCCTGATTGACCAATTAGCTGTCTCCCAAAGTTCTTAGCTAGACAAGTGAATACTTCCCGTGTTGGTTTATTTGCTGAAACATTATGATTGCTATTTATTCAATTGTTGTAGCATGTCTTTTTTATTTTTTTTAAATCATTTTATTGAGGGCTCATACAACTCTTATCACTATGCATCCATCCATTGTGTCAAGCACATTTGTACATTTTTAATTATTAAATTATTTTATTGGGAGCTCATAAATTGCTTATCACAATCCACACATACATATATTTGCCAAGCACCTTTTCATCATTCTCAAACTGTTTGCTCTTTCTTCTGGGCCCTTGACATCAGCTTTTCATCTTTTACCCTCCCATCCCACTCCCACCTCCCCCACCAACCCTACATTTGTACATTGTTTTTGGCATCACTGCCCTGGTGGAAGTAGGAAGCCCAGCCTTGCTCCTGGAGAGCTGCTGCTGCATTTGAACCGTCAACCTCGTGGGCCACAGTCTCGCGCACAATCGCTATGCCACCGGGGCTCAGCCCCATTTGTACATTTTTTACCAGCAGCATTTTCAAAACAATTTCTTTCTACGTGAGCCCTTGGTATCAGCTTCTCATTTTCCCCCTCCTTCTCCTCCCTCCTTCTCTCATGAATCCTTGATAATTTATGGATTATTGTTATTGTTTCACATCTTACACTAACAGATGTCTCCTTTACCCAGTTTTCTGTTGTCCATCCCCCTGGGATGGGATTATAGTTAATCATTGTAATCTGTAGCCATGTCTTTTGCCATATCTTCAGGTCAGGTTGAATTTCTTCTTTCAATATCATTGATAATTGATCATCAGCTAACCCTTGAAATAGTTGAATGCTAACCAGTTATTTTTGGTACAGTGACTCTGTGTCTTCTTTCCATCTTTTCTGATGCACCCCATGTTGTTTAATATTTTGCAATTTAGCAACATCAGGCTTGGATTTTTCTTTAATTTTTTCAGCTTGAGCAATACCATGCATATTCTTTCCTTTTGGTTTTCAACACCAGCTTTTATGTTATAGTACAATGTTTTGTCTTCTCAAGTCACCTCACTTTCAAATCATTTACTTCATAATTTCTTCCGTTTCCATCTACTCAATTTTCAAAAGCAGGTTTCAGAGCCCCTTCTGACATTCATTTTGGTCTTTTCTTTATTTTCTGCCTTTTAAATGATGTTTTACTTTATTTTATAAGATGCTTTCAAGTGAATCATCTGGTATCAGGTTCTTAGTGTTCATTGTAGCAAATCTAATCTTGAGATGGTCTCTAAAGTCAGGTAGAATATATTCAAGTTCAAACTTTGACTTTTATGGAGTTGTTTTAATTTTCTTCAGCTTCTGCTTGAACTTGCATGTGAGTAATTGATATCCCCAGGCATTGTTCTGACTAATGATGTAGAGTTTCTGCATTGTTTCTTCCCATAGATGTAGTTAATCTGACTCCTGCTTAGTCCATGATTTGAGGTACACATATAAAAATTATGTTATTAAAAAAAGGTATATGCGACGAAGAAGGCATGGTTCTTGTAGGATTCTATCATGTGGCTTCCTGTAGCATTTTGATCACCAAAGCCATGTTTTCCATTGCTTATCCTTCTTATTAATTCCAGCTTTTGAATTTCAAACATCAGTAGTTATCAATACATCTTGGTTGCATGTTTAGTTGATTTCAGATAACAGAAGTTAGTTAAAATCATCAATTTCTTCATCCTTGGTATAAGTGTTTGGTGTATAAATTTTAGTAATAATCATATTACCTGAACTTATTGATGAGGAAGTTCTTATTCTCTTACTGACAGCATTGACTGCAGCAGCACAGAACTTGAAATGTTCTTTTTTACTATAAATCTGTCATTACTCTTGAAATTTGTCATACCCAGCATAATAGAGCAAATTATTGTTCAATTGAAAATTGCCAGTACCAGTTAATTTCAGCTCAATAAAGTAAAAATGTTGATTTATTTTTTTCTATGTCAGTTTTGAAAACGTCTAAATTTCCTAGATTCATACTCTGATCATTATGGGATATTTGCATCAGGGTCTTCTTGTTTTAAGTTGTGGCCCACCAACAAATAAATCCATATCATTAAAGTTAACTTAGCTTTGAGAATTTCAGCCTTCAGTATTTACAGTTTTAAAGAAAACCCAAAACCTCATTACTTGGTAACAGCATTAAAAAACTGAGAAAAAACTGAAGTTGTCAAGAATTTCATGTTGCCTGAATCCACAATCAATATTCATGTTAGTAACAGTCAAAAGATCAAATGACACAGCACTTTAATGTTGAAAAGTAAGGCTGGCTCCCGGGCACAGCTTAGAACCCAAACAGACAGACAGTTTTTCTTCTTGCTTTAGTATTATTTTTCTATTGTTTTTGTGGCCATCACTGCCCCCTGGTGGGAGTGGGAGGCCCAGTCTTGCTCCTGGAGAACTGCTGCTCAATATGAACCGCCAACCCTGTGGGCCGCAGTCCCGCACTCAACCACTGCGCCACCAGGGCTCAGCACTATTTTTCTATTTTTAATCTCTTGTTCTTTTCCCCTGTACTTTAAAAACTCTTAGCTTTTGATCTATCTTTCATTTGTCTTCTCTTCAATCCTTTTATCTCTTTCTCATCTCCCTAAAAGCAAATGCATTCTTGCAAAATAAGGAAACTTATTTGTTTTCCTTTTCCTATAATCCACTAATTAATGCTACCTGATCCTCACTCTTTTTTGCTGTTTCTCTTATTTCTCCACCCTCTAATATGATCCCTTAAATTCTTTGATATATCCTCTAACATTTACTCTAACACTCTCCTGGCTATACTTATTCTGAAGTGTCTACCTCCACCACACTATCTAACAGCGTTAACTACCCTCACAGAACCCCGTTTCAATACCGCTTCTAACAGTCACACCATGCTGTCAAGGAAGCAGCCAAAAATATTAGTCCATTCACACAGAAAACAAGAGAAACAGCAAAAAGAAATGAATAACTCCCAGACCTAAAATATATGTCTGAAAATGAATAGACCATGGAATTATGAGACAGAAAATTTAAAAGATTGATGATTGCACTCATACAACAGATGAAAAAAAAAGTCTGATAGAGAAAAGGGAAATAACCTTAATACAAACCTTAAAAGTAAAACTCCAAACAGAAATACAAAAGATGAGAACTACGATAACAGAATTGCATAATGCTAGAAAAGAACATAGAAATAAAATTGATGAATTGAGAACTTGAATTACTGAAATGGTGAGCTTGAAGACAAATTTTTAGATTCCTATCTATGAGAAGAACAAACAACAACAAAAAATGTAAAGTTTGAGAACAATGTGTGTCACAATCAAAGGGAACAATCTGTCTTACAGGGATTCCAGAAAAGGAAGAAACAAGAAAACCCACCCAGTGAATAATCCAAGAACTCCTGGGAAAAATGTTCCTTACTACACAAAGGATGAAAAGATAACTATCCAGGAAGTTGAAAGAACTTCAAACAGGAGAGATTATGAAAGGAAAACTCCCCAAAATTTTATAGCCAAGGTGTTCAACATCAGTGAAAAGGGAAAAACATTTAAGAGCAACCTGAGAAAAAAAGAATAGTTACATATAAAGGTACAGCATAGGCTTTCCAGCAGAGACCATACAGGCAAGAAGATAATGGAATCATGCATACAGTCTTGAAGAAAAAAAAAACTATCAAGATTATTGTACCCAACAAAATTATCACACAAAGATCGATAAATAAAAGTAGTTCCAGGTGAGGAGAAATCAAAGAAATTTACAAAAATAAGATCACCATTACAAAATATACTCAACAGCATAATGGCCAAAAAACCAACAACAGTACACAAATCTGAAACCAACATATAAGACAGTTCCGCACAAAAATCTACACACAGAGAGCAGCATCCAAAACAATGAAAAAATACAAGAACAAAGAAAGTAACTACACTGTATACACTCATACACAACACCCACAAATTCAAAGCAAAATGACAGTAAAAAATCTGTACATATTAATAATCTCATTGAACCATAGTGTGCTAAGTGTACCATTAAAGAGACAGAGAGTAGCAGAATGGATAAGAAAACAAAACCCATCAATAGTCTGCCTATAAGAAATACATCTAAGGAACAAAGACACAAACATACTAAAAATCAGAAGCTGAACAAAAGCATACCAAGCAAATGGCAACCCCAAAAGAGTTTGAGTAGCAAGATGACTTTCTGAAGAAATAGACTTCAAGGCAAATAATAAGAGACAAGAACAAACACCACATAATGATTCAAGGAACAATAAACCAAGAAGACATTACCATAATAAACATATGTGCACCCAACAAAACACTCGAAATACATCAATCAAATCTTCACATAATTGAGGAAGGATATACAGCTCGACAACAATAACAGGAGAATTCAATATGCCACTCTCAAGGAAAGACAGTTCATCATGAAAGAAACTCAATGAAGAGACAAAAAACGTGAACAACAAAATCACCAATATACAGAACATTCTATCCAACAAAAACACAATACACATTCATCTCCATTGCACATAAAACATTCTCAAGAATAGAATTCATATTGGCCAAAAAGCATAGCTGAACACACTTTTAAAAATTGATATTCTGCTACCTATCTTCTCAGAGTACACTATAAAAACTAGAAACAATAGAAGGTGCAGAAACATAAAGACAAACACATGGAGATCAAACAACATAATACTTTAAAATGGCTAATAAATCAAATAAAGCAGGAAACAAAAAGAATTCCTTGAAACACACTAGTACAATAACACAACGTATAAAAATCTTTGGGACACAGCAAAAGCAGTAATCACAGGACAATTTATAGCAATCAACTCACACAGAAAAAAGGAGAAGAAATCCAAAATCAGCACTCTACCACAGCACCTTCAACAACTGGAACAAGGATAACAACATAAACCCCCAATATAAGAAGAAAATAAGTCATAAGGATCAGAGCAAAAGAAAAGGAAAAGATAATAAACAAGACAAGAAATTTGTTTTTTGAAAGGATTAATAGACTTCTTGACAACGTCAACATTTTTTTTTTTTTGGCATCACTGCTCTCCGGCGGTGGGAGTAGGAGGCCCAGCCCCACTGCTGGAATTGAGCCTCTGTCCCAGTGGGCTGCAGTCCCGCACACAACCACTATGCCACCGGGGCTCAGCCCGATTAATAGACTTCTAACAAACAAATGTTTAAAAAGAAAAAATGTAAATATACGTAATAAGAGATGAAAAGAGTGACATCACAACAGACCCAAATGACATAGAAAGAATAAGAACACACTACCATAAAAAACTGTACTCCGGTGCCCCCCTCCCCCCCACACACACACAGAAAACAACAACAACTGTACTCTGGCAAATTTGAATATCTAGAAGTGAAGAGATACCTAGAAATACATCATCCACTCAAGTTAATATTTAAAGATGTCAAAAAAAAATCAACAGATCCATAACAAAAGAAGAAATAGAGAAGGGCTTTCAGAAACTCCCAACCAAGAAAATCTCAGGACCAGATGACTTCACAGAGGAATTCTACAAAGTGTTGAGAGAAGAGCTGTCACAAATACTACACCTTTTTTCAGCATGTAGGAAAAGACAGCAAACTCCCAAAGTCATTTTATGAAGGACGCATAGCTCTGATACCCAAACCAGGCAAAGACACCACAAATACGGAAAATTATAGATCAATATCCCTCATGAACATAGACATAAAAATACTCAACAAAATTTTGGTCATTCAAGTCCAACATATATTAAAAAAAATAATAATTCACTATGACCAAGTGGGATTTGTTCCAGGGATGTAGGAAAGGTTCAACATGTGAAAAATATAATTTGCCACATAAGCAAAGAACAAAAACCACATGATCATATCAATAGAGGCAGAAAAAACAGTTGACACTATCCAATACCCATTTCACATAAAAACACTCAATGAAAATAGGAATAGAAGGAAAAATTCTCAACATAATAAAAACCATATATGAAAAAACAACAGCCAATATCATGCCTAATGGGGAAAAATGAGAAACATTTTCCCTGAAAACCAAAATCAGACAAGGATGTCCTTTATCATCACTCTTATTCAGCATCATACTGGGAGTCTTAGCCAGAACCATTAGACAACAAAAAGAAATCATGGGAATATAAATAGAAAAAGAAGTGAAACTCACTATTTGAAGATGATTTTATCATGCATGCACATGTGTGTGTGTGTGTGTGTGTGTGTGTGTGTGTGTGTAAAATCTCCCCAAAGTCTACAGGAAACAATCAAGGGATGTGGCAAAGTAGCAAGTTACAAAATTAACAATCAGAAATCAACTGGATTCCTGTATACCAGCAAAGAGAACTATGATAAAGGCATTATACCCATACTAACCAAACAAAAGATAAAATACTTAGGAGCCTAACTAATGAACAAAAGATCTGAGCAGAGAAAACTACAAAATATAACTACAAGAAGCTAGAAAATACCTATATAAGTGGAAGACTATCCTGGGATCATGGATAGGCAGACTTAATGCTGTGAAAATGTTAATACCACCGAAAACACAGATACAAACACAATTCTGATCCAAATCTCAAATATATACTTTTCCTCCTACAAATCAACTTTTATTTATTTACATAATATTTCAATCTGTACACAGACATTGTTTGGCTCTGTTCTCTTCAGTGTAATCTTTCAGAGCATTCTATTATTTCACTAATCCACACCTTAAGGTGTTTGAAAAATACTCCTACTTTGTGTTTTGTCTCCTGAATCCATGAAGTTCTGCAGATTCTTCTATTTCTAAAAGCAGTGGTGTTTGCCAATATTAGCACTTTTCTGAAACACAGGCAGTATTTGGTAGGAAAAAAGGACAACAAGTTTTATCTTACCCGAAATTTCAGGAAGATTCGAGTAATGGTGCTTTGGAATATGATTTTCAGAAATCAACTATGATAAAGCAAGAAATACCTATGTTAGAATTTTACAAACTCCCCAAAACTGCAAGTTGGGTTTAATAACTAGTTCATTGTGTTTTGTATTATTACTTTTTAAATGGGTACAGTAAACCAGGTAGAAATCAGTCTGTAGAAATCCTCAAAACAAAACATGCTTCAAACTTGTTAAAGGTAGCCAGATGATTTGAAATTCCAGATTTTTCAGTCACATCATTATTATGTTATGACAGTCAAATAGTCTTTATCCTCAGTTGGAGTCAACCTCCTAAACCCAACCTCATTGCAGATTCCAATTTCTATGTTATAATCTGTCATCTTCCCTTGAAAACTTTCCTTTAGGGCCAAGATGTCTGTGTGAATGGCATCTTCAAGTCCCAGGTCTTCATTATATCTTTTTTCCAGGAAGGTTTTCCCATTCACATAGTTCTTTCCCATTGCTGTGACTTTCCAGACAAAATAAGTGCCAGATGGATCTGACTGAAATAAAATCATCCCTTATTCCAACCACAAATTAGTAAAGAAACTCCAAATGGATGTACACCACCTGACTTGGATGACAACCCCTTTTTCCATGATAGATGCTACTCCTTGTACGAGCTGCGCTGTGAGAATAGGTTCTTAATCAACCATATATTACCACTCAGCTAATTTCTGAATTCCATCTACAAATACTCTGTTATCTGGGCCCATGTCACTCTACACCAAGCCTATATGCTTAGTCATGGGTTCCACTTGGTGTACACTGTGCTCATCATACAGAGTGGATTTCTGTTTCTATTCAGTTGCTAATACCACACCATTGCAGCGTCAATTCCCACTGAAGGAGCTCCTCCAACTACAGCTGCCAAAGCATATTCAATATGGGCAAGTTTGCCAGATGGGCTGAATGTTGTCAGCACAAAACTGCATCCAAGTTCCACCATCTTTACCTGGAGAGGCAAAGCACAATTATACATATCCCATATATGTTCTTTAAATAAATGGAAAAATAACCAACTTCATATGGAAAGGTAAAAGACCCAAAATTTAAAAAAGAACTTCTTACAAAGAAGAACCAAGTAGGAGATCTCATGCTACCTGACCTAAAACCCTACTACAGAGCCACAGTTGTCAGAGCAGCCTGGTATAAGGAGAGACATAGAGCAAAGGAACAGGACCCCGAACCCAGAAGTAAATGCATCTGCCTGCAAGCAACTCATCTTTGGCCAAGATAGTAAAAACGATCACACACACACACACACAAAAAAGATCACATCAAATAAAAACAAATCATGAGTGGTTTTGCGCAGGACTGCGGCCCACTGGGATGGAGGTTCGATCCCAGCTCCACGGAGCAAAGGCTGGGCCTCCAACTCCTACCACTTGAGGGCAGTGATGCCCCCCCCCAAAAAAAAATCATGTTGGATAAATTGGACCTTCATATGCAGAAGAGTAAAACAAGACCCATATCTCTCCCCATGCACAATGACAGACTGGAGATGGATTTCAAGCCTAAACGCAAACCCTAGAGCTATCAGAATCATCAAAGAGAAACTGGAACAAACTTAAGGGCCCGAGTGCAGGCCATACAATCACTAACGAGTATAATAAAGGAGGCACACACAGCAGAAGGCAAAATTAGCGTACTAGCACTTATTGAAAATGAATCACTTGGGCTGAGCCCCGGTGGTGTAGTGGTTGTGCGTGGGACTGCGGTCCACTGGGACGGAGGTTCAATTCCAGCAGTGGGGCTGGGCCTCCTACTCCCACCGCCGGAGAGCAGTGATGCCCCCCCCCAAAAAAAAATGAATCACTTACGCACTTCAAAAGACTTTATCAAAAGAGGAACATGAACAAATGCCCACAGATTGGGGGGAAATCTTTTGGCCATGACACAACAGACATGAGTCTACTCACCAAAATCTACAGAGCTGTACAACAGCTTCGTTAGAAAATAACAGAGGACTCAACTAAAAAAGTTGTCAAAAGACAAGAGTGGACATTTCGCTGAAAATGACACTCAGATGGCAAGCAAGCACATGAACAAATGTTCATGATCACTAGCCATGTAGTGGATGGAAATTAAAACTTCAACAGGCTACCACCATACACTCACAATGACAGTCCAACTCAAAGAAACAGAAAATAGCAAATGCTGGAGAGCATGTGGAGAGACTGGAACTCATATGTACTATTGGTGGATTTGTAAATACAACCACAGTGGAAAGTGATACACTGCTACTTAAAATACCTGGGCAAGGAAATCCCTTATGATCCAGCAATACCCCCATTGGGTATATCACCCAAAGAAATAAGAAGCAAGACATGAATGGATGTATGCTCTCCCATGTTTATTGCAGCACAGTTCACAATAACAAGAAACTGGAAGCGGCTCAAGTGCCCAACAGTGGAAGATTGGATAGAGAAACTATGGCACATACACACAATGGAATTATATACAACCCTAAAAAAGACAGTGATGGAATCATGAAACACCACATGGCATAGAAGGACCTAGAAACCATTATGTGGAGGGAAGTCCGTCAATCACAAAAGGACACATAATGGATGAGCCCACGCTGTTAAGAAAAACACCAAATAAATGAATTTTGGAGACCAGTTCCAAACCAAAGGGTAGAGAACCAACCTGGTGTCCATGAACCATACATAACTGCTCTCATATGCACATCGTAAGCATCACCTCAAAAAAGGAGTCCTTATCTCAGCTAGTGTCATTCCTTCAAAAGGAAGAAAAGGGAGAAGGCCATTCACTTGATGCCACACAACATTGAGAGGAGGCCATGCCAAATCAGCTGACATCCCACAGAAGAGAGAAGGGAACTTTAGTGGAGAGTCAAGATCAGTGGAGGGGCGCATCTAGGTTTCTGAGGAGACATTTACACTTGTGTTGTTTGGTAAATGGGGAGGAGCAGCACCACATTGGGAAGGGACATGCAATAAGAATTCTGTAGAACCCAATGGGAGAATAAATCTGATATTATGTTCCTGCTTAGACACTTCTGATTTAGTTTCTACCCAGCTCTTATTGACCCATGCCATGTGCTATGTACTATGATGACCTTAGACTTTGTCCTTTCATGAAACACAGCATCCTTCATAGGCCACAACAGAAGGACTGGATGTGGAAACCCCACTGAATGAGCTGGACTTTACCCACACATTACCCGTAGCCCTTGGACTTAAGACCAAAATTCCCTGATGTAAGTGAAAACAGATGATGGACACCAAAGGCTGTGCAATTGGTGGTGTCTGGACCTTGGTTAGGATCCCTGGCTTTGTGGCTATCCAATGATGGATGGGCCAGAACCACCAGACATTTATGATCTTAATACCCTGCTGCTTCACTGTGATATGTATTAATCTGAGAGGCAAGGTTCTGCCCTTGTAAATGAATATTACTGGAAATTTTTTCCTCGCACCAACCCCCATGTTCAATGTAAACAGAGCTCAATCATTAAAGGTTAAATCTGCATAAGCCAACAGCACATAGATTGCAACTCAGGGCCAGGCTATGCTCGCATAATCTCCCTTTCCCAACAGTATGTTAAATTCTATGCCATAGGATAAATTAATGACGCTATCAATGGAATTGCCTTATGCCCCAGGGGTATGCTGATAATGTTCTTTCTCATAAAATGATAATGAGACTTCTAAAGTGAACTGGAGTCTGTGGACAAATGAATGAATTCTGGGCTCCCACTTAGCGCTAGCCCCAATCCAAGAACATTCAGTTCTTATGACATGACCCTCCTTGATGCTCACCCTCAGGAAGAAATCACTAAAGATATGGTGAAGAAAGCAGAGGCTATCAAAAAGAAGAAAATCTCAGGTCTTAAAGACTTGTGTTCAAACAGCCATCTGAGTGAAGTATCAACTAAGTTCCCAGGGAAGAAGCACACCAGCCTGTGTAATCCAAAGATAACAAGTAACAAAATCCAAATACGAAGGCAAGAAAGGTGTCTGAGTTTAACTTGTGAACACTCAATTTGCAGACAGCTGTAGATGACAGTGGAAGCCCCCAATCCACCTGGAGGGCCCCTATGTGGATTTAAACCTCTGGTCGATCCCCTGGAGCCACGGTCAAGGTCACTTGAATAACCTGATGTCAGACAGAAACTTGATTATAGTGGATGGAACTAGGCTATAGTATGATACGCAGTCATTTAATCTTCCTCTTGACCCATTTTGAATGTATTCTTATTTCCTGGTATTTTTTCTTGACAGAGGTTTTTCCTCTGGTTTATTTTAATGTTGACAGAAGGGGCAGTTGTTTATAGACAATAATAGGTATAATGGCTTATTGGAGATGGAGGGCTGAAGGGTAATAGGGAGCAAACAATGAATATAGGAGGGGGGAGAATGCTTTAGGGCTCTTTTAAAATATAGGCACTATGGAAATGTGATACGCAAATTCTATGCCAATAAAACTATTGAGAGGAGGGAGTAGGGGTGCTACTTTGAGGACTAAGGTGCACCTAACCGACACCAGGGTATTTTCCATAGTCTTATATGCATGTGAAAGTTGGACATTGAATAAGGAATCCCAAAGAGTTGATGCCTTTGAATTAGAGTGCCGAGGAAGAATACTGAAAGTATGATGGATGACTCAAAGAGCAAACAGATCTGTTTTTGAAAGAAGTGCAGCCTTAGAAGACTGCTCCTTGGAAGCCTGGATTGCAATATTTCATCTCTTGCGCTTTGGACATGTCAGGAGAGACCAGTCCCTGGAGAAGGAATTCACACTTGCTAAAGTGGAGGAGCCGTGAAAAAGAAGAAGTCCCTGAGGAAGAAGGATTGACACAGAGGATGAAACGATGGGTTCAACCCTCAGAAGGATCATGAGGCTGGTGCAGGACCATGCAGTGTTTTGTTCTGTTGTGCGGTGGGTTGCCATGGCCCCTGACAACAATAGCTTTGAGGGGGTACCTCTTCCCCGATCGTGTTCTGCGTGTCTTCCCACCCAATCACCTCATCTTCTGAGACTCTCTCAGATGGTGTTATGATACTCTTCATAAGATTGCCATTTAGCAATTTTTAATCACCAATGTAAAAGCCATCTAGATTTAATACATATCTGCTATATATTCCAAAGATGGGGAGCATAAATACATATAATAGCTAATATTGTCTCAAAGTATCTTGTCTGAAATTTTGCTACTCCCTTATGGAGAAATGAGAAAATGGTTTCGCAGTGGAGGACCCTATTTTTTTCTCAAGAAACCCTGGTGGGCCAACAGTAAACACTGGTCAATGACAGCCCACCAGCCACTCTGCAGAGAAAAGATCTGCTTTTCGGATCATATGTAAATTGTCATTGTTGTGGGATGGACATCAGAGAAGTGAGTAAAAGGAGACAGGTGCCAGTCTAAGATGAAAGAAAAGAAAATCATTTATAAATTATCAAGGGGACATGGGAGAGAGAAGGTGGGGGCAGGAGGGAAAAAATGAGGAGCTGATACCAAGGGCTCAAGTAGAAAGAAAATGTTTTGAAAAAGATGATGGCAACACATGTACAAATGTGTGTGACACAATGGATATATGTATGGATTGTAATGAGAGTTGTAAGAATCCCCAATAAAATATAAAAATTTTAATTTTATTCTTGTAGTTAGATGCTGTTGAGTTGTTTCACTCATGCCAACTCTGTGTACAGTGGAACACAATGCTGTTAAGTCGTAATGTTTGAGCCCACTGTTGTAAGCACTTCATGAATCAAATTCTTTTTCACTGACACTCTGCTTTATCAGACTTAATAACCTTATCCAGAAACCAGTCTCCCTTGACTACCTATCCAATGTACATGAGACAAAGGCTTGCAATTCCCAATCTAAGAATATTCTGGCTGTATTTTCTCCAATGCAGACTTTTTCCCCTGGTTTGGGCAGTCCATTCAATATTCCTTATCTACCTCATAAGTCAAAATTATTATCAATTTTAACCAGTCTTTTTTATTTATTGTCCAGCATAGGAAGCTATTGAAAAGATTGGGGTAGGCACATCTTAGTCTTCAAAGTGATACTTTAGTTTTTTTAACATTTTAGAAAGGTACTTTACAGGAGATTTGCCCAATGCAATATGCCGTCTGAATTATCGACTGCTGCTTCCATGAGTGATGACCCAAGTAAAATTAAATCTTAGACAACTTCAATCTTTTCTCCATTTACACTATGCAAACCTTTCCAGTTGTGGGGATTTTTGCTTTCTTTTTAAAATTTTTTAATTGCTTTATGTTGAACTGCAATGTATGCTGAAGTAGATAATCTTTGATCTGCACCACTAAGTGTTTCAAATCCTCTTCACTCTCAGTAATCAAGGTGGTGTGAGCTTGTATATCACAGGTGGTAATGAATTTTTCTCCAATACTCAGACCCCATTCTTCCCCAGCTTCTCAGATTATTTTCTCAGTGTGCAGATTGAGTAATTATGGTGAAATGAGACATTTCTGACGCATGCCTGATACATACCTTTCCTGATTTTAAACCATACAGTATGCCCCCCCCCCCGTTTTAAACTATTGTCTCTTGGACAATGTACATGTTCCCTGTCTCTCAGACCACATACAGATTCTACATGAGAACAATTAAGTATTCTGGAAGTCCCCTTCTTCTCAATGTTATCCATAAGATGATACAATTAGCAAGGTTGAATGCCTTTACAGTCAATAAGGCAAATACCTTAAGCCAGTAAAAATGACAGCCTGGGAAATTCTTCAGGGTGATTCTACTCTGTCAATATAATTCAGAATTGACTCATGGCACACAACAAAAATAACTGAGTGATAGTTTATTTTGGCCTTCCTTGCACAAGTTATTCATTTGATGATTTACTTTTCTGATAAAATGCCCATATATTAATTATAAATATTGGTATGGAGAAGAAACACAAGTCACATATAGTCACATTACCCAGAGGGCCAAGGACAACAACTTGGGACTGTATATACGCAAGTATAAGCTGACCCAAATATCAGCCAAGACACCTAATTTTAGCACAAAAACTGCATTAAAAATGTGCTGAAAAGCTCAGCTCATACATGAGTATATATGGTATTTATTTTCAGTTTTATAGATGACACATGGGAAAAAGAATGGGATATCAGGATTGGAGGAAGGCTTATTAACAACCTGTGATATACAGATGACACACCTTGCTTACTAAAAGCCAAGAGGACTTGACACATTTACTGATGAAGGTCAAAGACTACAACCTTCAGTGTGGGTTACAACTCAATGGAAAGAGTACAATAGTCCTCAGAATTGCACTAGTAGACAACATCATGATAGATGGAGAAGAGATTGATGTCTTCAAGGATTTCATTTTACTTCTGTCCATCATCAGTGCACATGAAAGCTCTGGTTCTCAAACTCACTGCCATTGAATCACTTCTGACTCACAGCAATTCTATAGGATAGAATAGAATTGCTCTTGTGTGCTTCTGCGGTTGGAAATCTTTACAAGAGTAGAAAGCCTCATCTCTTCTCCGTGGACTGGCTAGTGGTTTCAAACAGCTGATTTTTTTTTTTTTGGCATCACTGCTCTCTGGTGGTGGGAGTAGGAGGCCCAGCCCCACTGCTGGAATTGAACCTCCATCCCAGTGGGCTGCAGTCCCATGCACAACCACTACGCCACCGGGGCTCAGCCTCAAACAGCTGATTTTGTGATGATCTGTCCAACTTGTAACGGACTAGATGACCAGGCTCTCAAGAGATATATTACATTGAGCAAATCCGCTTCAAAAGAACTTTTTGAAGTGGCCAAAAGCAAAGCCATCACTTTGAGGACTGAGATATGTCTGACCCAAGCCATGGCATTTCCAACCACATTTCATATGAAAACTAGACAGTGGAAAAGATGGCCAGAGAAGAATCGATGTATCTGGATCGTGGTGTTGGTGAACAATACTGAAATGACCATGGACTGCTGGAAGAAGAAGTTCATCGGGCTGAGCCCCAGTGGTATAGTGGTTGTGCGCGGGACTACGGCCCCCTGGGATGGAGGTTCGATTCCAGCTCCACGGAGCAAAGGCTGGGCCTCCTACTCCCGCCACCTGAGGGAAGTGATGCCAAAAAAAAAAAGAAGTTCATCTTCAAGGACGTAATTAGATGTTCCTTAGAATTGAAAATGATGAGACTTTGGACAAGTTAACAGGAGGGACGAGGACCTGAGGAAGGACACCCTGCTTGGTAAAGTAGAGTGTCTGAAAAAAAGAGGAAGACACCCAACGAGACGGATGGACGCAGTGGCTGCAACAATGAGCTGAAGCATAGCAACAATTTCAAGGATGGTGCGGGAGCAGACAGGGTTTTTTCCTGTTGTAGATAGGGCAAGCAGCAGCGAACAACAACTACAACACCAACAACAGATAGGGGAATGATGATTGGTTAACAGCTGAGCAATCATGCCACTACCAAGTCTTAAAATGTTCTCTTCAAGTTATGAAATCATGTGTGAATTTTTAATTGCCTAAATGCTGTGTGATGGCCGCTTGAACAATTTGTATTAATAGTTAAATAGTAGCCTCCCATGATATGGCAGGGGTGGGGATTGTCTACTATAAATTTGAAATCCTGACACTCTTGGGGCTTCAGAAAGTGATGTGACTACGACCCTCACCCTAAATACACTAGTGATTGGATTCAAGGAAGTCACCAATTCTTTTTCTGCTCCTTGTGTTTTCCCTCGTCTTGGATGAACAGACTTTGTGACTTTTTTCTTGTTCTTAGGTACCCTTGAGTCATATCTACCCTATGCACAGCAGAAGGGAACATGGCTCACGATCGTTCCTATCGCTGAGCTCATTGCTGCAGCCTCTGTGTCAATTCATCTCGTGAAAGGCCTTGATCTTTTTCGCTGCCTCTCCACTTTAACAAGAATGATGTCCTTCTCCAGAGACTGGTCTCTCCTAGCAATCTCTCCAAAGAAAGTAAGCTGAAGTCTGGCCATTCTTGCCTCTAAGGAGGATTTTGGCTGTCCTTTCTCTGAGACAGATTTATTGATCCACTTAGCAGTCCATGATACCTTTAATATTCTTAACCAACATTACAATTCAAATGCATTGATTCTTCTTTGCTTTTCTTTATTCAATGTCCAATTCTCACATGCATATGAAGTGATGGAAAATACCATGAATCGGATCAGGTGCACATTAGTCCTCAAAGCAGCATCCTTGTTTTTCAGTACTCTAAAGAGGTCTCATGCAGCAGATTTGCTGAATGCAGGGAATCTTTTGAACTCTTGACTGCTGCTTCCATGAGGCAATACAATATGGAGCAGAAGAATCAACCAGCTGAACAGAAGAATGGATTCACCTGTCTGAATTCCTGACTCAGAATCTTAGGCAAATAAAACATTGCCATTTGAAACATGGCTTTTGGAGGTGATTTATTACACAGCAATAACTATATGAAACAAATACATAGCGGAATTTGTTTAATATGGTAGTCTACAAGATAGTGAGGAAAGCAGGGAAAGCCAAAATGTAGACAAGAATGAAGACAAAAGGGAAGGAAAAGGTTGCAAATGGAAGTCTTACCTTCTTTGACTTGGCTACCTGTTCCCAGACATAGCCAAGTAGTGGGTCCCTCCTCCCCAACACTTTCATTTCTTCCTGTGGCTTTTATTGAAGTGTAACTTACCTACACATCAGTGCACAAGTCCTAAGTATAAACCTAAATGAATATTCACCAAGTGAAGTTGCCCAGGAAACCATTACCAGACTTGTGATGAACTTGTGTGTTCCTTGAATCACTCACTTGCCCTTCAAAGAGTTACCACGCTCTAGAATTCTGTTGCCATAGGTCAGTTATGCCTGTTTTTATGTATAAGTTTTTAGGTATAAGTCCAACTCATGGACTCTTTTGTGCTTGGCTTCTTTTAAAAAATTAATTGCTTTTGCCTTTCCCTTTACGCAAGTTAATATGTGTCTACCCTCTCGTTAGTGATTTACCCTCTCTTCCCTTCCCACCCCCGGTAGCTGTCAAAGAATGTTTCCTTCAGTGTGAAAACCTTTTCTTGACTTTAATAAGAATAGTCTCATATAACATTTCTCCCCATCTTTTCCAGAAAACACTTTTATTTTGAATTGGGTAAAGGTTGAGAGAGTAGATCAATTTTCGATTCAGCAATTCATACAGATTTTGTTGCATGTCATGGATTGCAATCACTATTCTGTAATATTGCTTATCTCACTTCCTCTGTGTATTTCCCGTTTCACTGCTCTGTCTTTCCCAATCCTTCTGAACTTTGTCCTTGGGAAAATGCTGTCCTATTGGTCTCAAATGGTTGATTATTATAAGGTGTGTGTACTTCTCTCCAGTAATTGTTCCTCTTGCAGACTTGTCTATTGTTTGGCTGAAAGTGAGCCATGAGGTGAGTTCTTTCTACACTTCAAGAGTAACTAAGGGTCTGAATGTGTGGGCAATCTGGCTGCGCCATATTGTCACCCCATTGATCGCTAGGCTTGATTCAGCTGATCTGGCTAGCCAGGCTGGTGTCCCCTTCCACCCTCACTGCTCCATGTGCATCCTTCCCAAAGTTGGACGCTCGGTTGAAGAGGATGACCTTCCTCAAATGAAAGAGGACTGGCCTTCTGTCAAGGGTATATAAGTAGCTGCTTTGCCCTGTGCTCCAAACAAGAGTAACTAAGGGTCATAGTTGGGGGACTCTACCAGTCGCTATCAGCCCAGTAAACATGGACACATTGTATGAATTTGAATTTTGTTCCACACTTTCCTCTCACTCTAGCTTTGTCGTGGTTAGGTGCCATCAAGTCATCTCCAACCCATCGAGACCCTCTGCACAATAGAATGAAGCACTACCCTATCCTGTGCCATCCTTCCAATTGTTCTGATGTTTGAGCCCATTGTTGCAGCCACTGTGTCAATCCGCCTTATGGAGAGTCATCCTCTGTCCCCCTCTAATACCCCTACTTTACTAAGCATAATTGGCTTTGTGTTTAAATATTGGGTTGTGATCTTCAAGGCTGGCAGTTTGAAACCAGCCACTCTGTGGGAGAAAGACAGGACTTTCTACTCCCTGAAACTCACAAAGCAGTTCTACCCTTTGCTATAGAATTGCTATGAGGGGCTGAGCCCCGGTGGTGTAGTGGTTGTGCGCGGGACTGTGGCCCACTGGGTTGGAGGTTCAAATCCAGCAGCAAGGCTGGACCTCCTACTCCCACCACCAGATGGCAGTGATGCCCCCAAAACAAACAAACAAAACGAATTGCTATGAGTCACCATTGAATTGATGGCAGTGTTCTTTTCCCATGTCCTTTTTCCAGGGACTGGGCTCTCTTGACATTTCCAAAGCATGTAAGACAAAGTCTTGTCTCTCTAAGGATCACTCTGACCAAACTACTTCCAACACAGATTTATTTATCCTTCTGGCAGTCCATGTTACTGTCAATATTCTTTGCCAGCACCATCATTCCAATGCATCCATTCTTCTTTGGTCTTTTCATTTAATGACCAAATATTTCGTGTATATGAGGTGATTGAAAATATCATGGCTTGGATCTGATGTATCTGAGGCCTCAAAGTATTCCCCTTTTGCTTTTCAAGCATGTAAAGAAATCTTGCGTAGCAGATTGACCCAATTCAGTGTGTCTTTTTTTTTGTATAAAAAAGAGTTTTGCTGAGCCCTGGTGGCATAGTGGTTGTGCGCGGACTGCGGCCCACTGGGATGGAGGTTCAATTCCCGCTCACAGGAACAAATGCTGGGCCTCCTACTCCCACCACCAGGGCAGTGATGCCTAAAAATTTTTTTTAATTAAATTTTAAAAAGAGTTTTATAGATAAGAGCAACTGTATATTAAGAAGACATTAAGAAGAAGTCCAAGGTCATAAGTCCAATATTAAGTCCATATGTCCAACAGGAATCTACAAAGTCCACTCCACACTCACGAAACATATGCAATGATGCTGAATGCAGGAAGATCACAAGTCAGTGAGTACCAAGTCAGTGGTGGTAGAAGCATCTCGGCGCTGGCAGGGGTCTCTCTGTGGCTTCTCCAGCTTCAGGAGTCCGGTTGCATTGATGTGGCTTGTCCCGCTCAGGGCACTAGGGTAACTCCATGTGGCTTCTCCTCAAGGATGTCTCCTAGGGAGTGAGCCTTGTCAGTAGAGAGTCTCCAAGAAAATAAACCGAGAGAGACAGTGTCTTCACCTCCAAGAAGGAATGACCATATTTCTCAGAATTCTCAGAGGAGAAGACCAAAACCACACAGAAGTCTGATTGGCTATCTCCAGATTGACAGGCTAGATTCGACCCATTCACTCGTCATCCTCCCATTGACACCAGATTAGGGACTGTCACAGCAGAGGAGCAGCAGCGAAGAAGAGAAAGGCCCTTGACATGGGGAACTGATAGTGGCTGCCACATGGGGCTTGGGATCGGGAACAGTGTTTCCATCTGTTGTCCGTAGGGCTGCTATGAGTTGGAACTTTGCTGGCACCTAATGATGATGACCTACTGTAACACAATGACGTTGCTCTCGCTATTCTTGCTAAGGGCCACCAAGCTGGTCCAACCCTATGTTCAACAGAGCAAAACCCTGTGGGGTTCTAGGCCATGCTGACAGCTCTGATCTTGACCCACTGTGGCAGCCATGATGCCCCTATGCATTCTTTGAAGCAGGACTGCAGTGATTGGTTGCTGTGTGAACATCACATTACAGACCAGGGAGCAGATGGTGTTTTCCACAACATTAGGAAAATCCCTACCATTGAGTTGATATCAACTCCTATCAACCTATGGGACAGAGTAGAATTGCCACGCACCCCAAGACGTTCCGGGATTTTCTGCTCCTGTGAATATTTTTTGTCCAATAATGTGTCTTTTGATCATTTAACAACTGCTTCCATGAACAATGAAATCCTTGAAGAATTGGGTCTTCTTTTCATTGAGTTGTAGTTCACACCGAAGGCTGTAATCCCTGATCTTCATCAGCAGTTGCTTCAAGTAGTCCTCACTGTCAGCAAGCAAGCTTGTGTCATCTGCAAATCTCAGGTTGTTAGTAAGCCTTCCTCCAATCCTGCTGTGGCATTCTTCTTCATGTAATCCATCTTCACTGATTCTTTGCTCTGCATACAGATGATCTATGGTGAGAGGATACAATCCTGATGTACACCTTTCCTGATTTGAAACCATACAGCACTCCCGTTCTGCTTGCAAAATTGCCTCTTGATCCATGCATAAGTTCAGCAGGAGCACAATGATATATTCTGGAATTCCCATTCTTCTTAAAGCGATCCATAGTTGGGTTTTTTAATGATTCACACATTAATGATTTAATGTGTGAATGCCTTGGCATAGCCAATAAAACATTTTTCTGGTATTCTTTGCTTTGAGCCAAGATCCATCTGACATCAGCAATGATATCCATTGTTCAATGTTCTCTTCTGAATCCAGCTAGAACCTCTGGCAGCTCCCTGTGAATATACTGCTATAACTGTTGTTGGATGACCGAAAGCAAACTTTTTACTTGAATATGGTATGAATGATATTATCCTATAAATTGAACTTTCCGTTGGGTCACCTTTCTTTGGAATGGGTAGAGATATGGATCTCTCCTAGTCAATTGGCCAAGGAACTGTCTTCCAAATTTCCTCGCACAGACAAGTGGGTGCTTCCAGTGCTTCATCAGCTTGTTGAACCATATCAATCGGTATCCCCTCGATTCTTAAAGCTTTTGGTGCAGCTTGAAAATCTTCCTTTAGCACCATTGGCTCTTGCTTATGTGCTACATGTGTGTACATTACAGGATTTTTCACCTCACCTGTAGTGACATTTGGGACTGAATCTTGGTGGGTGTGTGGTGGGACTATTCTGAACACTGAATGATGATCAGCAGCATCCCTGATCTCCTCCCACAAGATGCTCTCCCCTTCCAATTCCCAAGCATGGGAACCAAAATGGCCTGCCGTCATTGAGTCAATAGGACAGAATAGAACTGTCCCTTTGGGTTTCTCGGGCTGTGAATCTTCATGAGAGCAGAAAATCTCATCATTCTCCCTGGGAGCAGCTGGTGGGTTTGCCTTGGTTTCTAATCTGTCTGTGAACCACTGCTGCATGACAACCCTCGGGGGTGGTCGCTTCAGGTTCCAATGAGGAAGGTCACCTGTATTCCGAAGCTGTTCTATTGATATTACAAAAGTGACTATGTGGGTAAAGGGAAACATGGGACAGTGTAAGGCATGGAAAATAATAATAATTTATAAATTACCAAGGGTTTGTGAGGGAGCAAAGGTGGTGGAGCGAGGGGGCAGAAAATGAGGAGCTGATAGCAAGCATTCAAGTAGAAAGCAAATGTTTTGAGATTGATGATGGCAACAAATGTACAAATGTGCTTGACACAATGGATAGATGATTGGATTGTGATAAGAGTTGTATGAGCCCCCCCCCCGCCCAAACTGTTTTTTTAAATGAGAGATGAGAGAGAGAGAGAGAGAGAGAGAGAGAGAGACTAATTTGCCATACTAGGTTGTTTCTGTAAGTTTCCAAGGCTGGAACTTATTTTTAATGATTTTACTGGGGGCTCTTACAGCTCTTTTCTTTCTTTTTTTGGGGGGGGGCAGGCATCACTGCTCTCCGGCCATGGGAGTAGGAGGCCCAGTCCCACTGCTGGAATTGAACCTCCGTCCCAGTGGGCCGCAGTCCCGCGCACAACCACTACACCACCGGGGCTCAGCCCTCTTACAGCTCTTATAACATTCAATACATCATTTGTATCAAGCACACTTGTACACATGTTGCCATCCTCATTTCCAAATATCTTCTACTTGAGCCCTTGGTATAAGTTACTCTTTCCCCCTCCTTTTTAAAAAATAAATCATTTTATCGGGGGCTCATAGAACTCCCATCATGATTAATACATACATCAATTGTATGCAGGCCACCTTTGTAAGGCAGTACACACTTGCTGCCACCATCACTCTAAAAAATCCTCCCTCCACTTAGGCCCCCAGTACCAGCTCCCCATGTTTCCCCTCCCTCCCTCCCTCCCCCCCTCCCACTAACCCTTAATAATTTACAAATTGTTATTTCTTTTTCATATTGTACACTGTCCAATGTGTCCTTTCACTCATTTCCCTGTTGTCTGTACCCCAGAGGAGATTATATGTAGATCCTTAAAATTGGTTCCCCCTTCTATTGCACCCTCCCTCCACCCTCCCAGTATCACCACTCTCATCACTAGTCCTGAAGGGATCGTCTATCCTGAATTCCTTATGTTTCCGGCTCCAGTGTACATTTCCTGGTCTAGCTGGATTTGTCAGGTAGAATTGGGATCATGATTGTGGGTGGGAAAAAGCATTTGAGAACTAGAGGAAAGCTGCATATTTCATTGTTACTACATAGTACCCGAGGCTGGAACTTTTAAAGGGAGTAGGAAGCCCCACCTTTCTCCCTGAGAAGAGCTGGTGATTTCAAACTGCCGAATTTGAGGTCAGCAGCCTAACTCAGAACCACTGAAGCCGAGGCTCCTTCACCCCAACTGAGAGCAGCAACTCGGAATGACCCAATCTTGTTGCCGTCAGGTTGCCTCTGCCTTATTGCAGTTCCATATGCCAGAGAATACCTGTCATCTGCCGGGTTTTCTTGACTGTTGTCTTTACAGAAGCCAATTACCATGTCTTTCTTCCACACTGCTGCTGCCTGGGTTTGAACCGCCAATCTTCTGAGCATGAACTGTGTCAGTCAGGGAACTTAATGACCCAGACATTGCTTATTTCTGTG
>PVJH01019436.1:0-42782 GCA_004026705.1 Nesogale talazaci
TTTCAGGAACCCACGTTGACTGATGCGCAGGTCGGATCACTCTATCAGAAATGCATATCAATTGTACAGTGTCATAATTTACATTATGGTGTGCATTATGAAGATTTATGTCGATTACACTCTCTTATAAATGTCATTGTTATGGTCATTGTCAAGATTGCATTAGGGGTATTCTGTGTCAAGATTCCCCTTAGAATCTTCTGTGCCAAGATTCCATTTGGAAGGTTCGGTGCCATAATTCTATTTGTATTGTCCACTGTCAAAATTGCATATTGATTATACTTTTTCATAATGGGGATTATAATGTGCACTGCCAACATTCCACTTGGAATGTCCTGTGCCAAGATTTCACTTGGAATGTTCAGTGTCATAATTCCATTAGGAATGCTGAGTTTCAATATTCCATTTGGAAAGTTCATTGTTAAATGTAATGTCTTCTATCCCCAATACATATTGATTGTATTGTATCATAATCGTCATTATGGTTTGCATTGTGAAGTTTGCATGTTGATCATACTCTGTCATATTTGCCATAATAATGTGAGTTTTCAAGATCCCTCTTGGAATGTTCTCTGTCAACAGTCCATTTGGAATGTTCAGTGTTAACATTCTTTTCTAAGTTGTTGTGAAATGGGATGTCCTCTATCAAAAATGCATATCGATTGCACTCTGTCATAGTTGACATTTTGATGTGCATTTTGAAGACTGTATGTTAATTGCAGTCATTCATAATCACCACTATAATGTCCATTGTCAATATTCTGTTTGGAATGTTCTGTGCCAAGATTCCATTTAGAAGGTTCAGTGTCATGATTTTAATTGTAATGTCCACTGTCAAATTGCATATGGATTATATTCTGTCATAACGGAGATTATAATGTGCATTGTGAAGATTCCTCTTGAAATATTCTGTATCAAGATTTCCCCAGGAATGTTCTGTGTCATTATTTCATTTGTAATGTTCAGTGTCAAGATTCCATTTCGAATAGTCATTGACACTGAACGTTCCAAATGGATCCTGACTATGCACATTATAGCTGCAATTATGACAGAGTATAATCGTTATGTATTTTTGACTATAAATTCCAAATAGAATTTTGAAACTGAATATTGTAAATTGAATCGTGACACTTAATATTCCAAATGGAACCTTGACACAGAACATTAGAAATTGAATCTTGACTAGATCCATTATAAAGGAAATTATGAGAAAGTACAATCTATTTGCAATTCTGACAGTGGACATTTCAACTAGAATCTACATACAACACTCCAAATTTAATTCATTTACTAGTGGCAATTATGACAGAATATAATTGCTAAGCATAATTGGCATAGTACATTCGAAACAGATTTTGGCACTGAACGTTCCAAAAGGAATCTTGACACAGAACATTCCAAATGGAATCTTGACAATGCACATTATTACAGCAATTATTACAGTGTAATAGATATGCAATATTGACAAATATTTGAAGACCTTGAAACAGAACTTTCCAAATGGGATCTTGACAATGCACAATATGACAGCATTTATGACAGAGTGTAATCATTATCCATTTTTCAAATTGATTTTTCACATTGAACCTTCCAAATGGAAGAGTGACACTGAAAATTCCAAAATGAATCTTGACACAGAACTTTCCTAAGGGAATCTTGACACAGAATATTCCAAAGGGAAATTTGACAATGCACATTACAGAGGCAATTATGAAAGAATAATCGTTATGTTTTTTGACAGAGTACATTCCAAGTAGAATATTTACACTGGATGAACCAAGCGAAACCTAGGCACTGGACTTACCAAATGAAATCTAGACACTGAACATTCCAAATGAAATAATGACACATATTATTCTAAGTGGAATCTTGACATTGTGCATTCCAAGTGGAATCTTGCCACTGAACATTCCTAATGGAATCTTGACATAGAACATTCCAAGTAGAATCTTGAAACAGAAAACTCCAAAGGGAAAATTGACAATGAAAAGTATAACGGCAATTATGAGAGTATCTTTGATATACAATTTTGAGTAAGTACATTCCTTTTGAGAGTGAACGTTCCAAAATCAATATTGACACTGAAGTTTCCAATGATATCTTCATACAGAATATCTATCTGCATTTATGTCAGAGGATAATCGAGATGCAATTTTGACAGAACACATTCCAGATAGCATATTGATACTGAGCATTTCATATCGAATTATGACACTGTGCATTCTAAATGCAATTGTGAGACTAGATAATTGATATGAAATTTTGATATACATATCTAATTTTGATACAAAATTTTGAAGTTTCGCTCATTTTCTTTCAAGCTAATGAGGGCCCTTTTATGTCAAGGTTGAGATGGAAATTTTCTTGGCCTCATTCTAAAATTTGTTCCTTTTGCGTTCTGTATGGCAGTCAATGCAATTCTGGGTGACTGTCAGAGGTATTTTTTGTGTGATTGCCCTTTCCCCTTGTCTAATGGTCTTCATGAACAAAAGTTTCTGCAATCAGGATTAAAATGGACATTTGGAGGTCCATCTTGAGGGACAATATACTTGTGACAAGATCCTGTCTATCAACTTTCACGAAAAGGTGTTCATTTACTGTATTCAGCAAATGTAAGCACGACCACAAAGAAAGTGACAACACTTAGCAATTCTACTATACTTGGAGGAGCTCAATCTCAGCTGAGAAAGCAGTCCAGGAATTGACTGTGGCAAAGACCATCATCCCTTGTATAAATTCAGGTTAAATATAAGTTCTATACCAATCAGGGCTTCTGCATAGGGCTCTCTGAGTCCACCCGAGGGATGGTAAGATTGTTTACACTTTATCAGCAACATCTGTCACTTGAAAGACCAGGATATTATGGGACCTCTTCATTCAATTGGAAATTGGTCTTTTTGGTATTGAACATGTTGGGATAGGCTTATTACAAATGCTGATTGTATTGGTGCTTTGTTTTCTGTTTGATTGTATGGTGTTTGATTGGTTTTGAATCATGTTCTGGAACAGGTTGCTCTTTTTTTTCAATATCAGCACATTCTAGAAGTGAAAGAAGGTGATATCTGTTATGGATCGTGGACAGGGAATCAGTGCGTTCATCAGGGAGAGAAGAAGATGATGAATGAGAAGATGCAGGAGCAGAAGAAGAAGAAGACGAAGAAGAAGACGAAGAAGAAGAAGAAGAAGAAGAAGAAGAAGAAGAAGAAGAAGAAGAAGAAGAAGAAGAAGAAAGAGAAGAATAGACGAGGTCATCTGACCTTGTTCTGGTCTAATATTCTGTCTCAATCTCATCCCCACTAATACTGGTGATGGTTAGAATTTTCCACTGTGCCTGTGTGGTCGTGATCTACAGGAGAATCAATTACCACACTGCACAATCCAACAGAATTTTGACACTGGACCTTCCAAACAAAATTCGGACAATGAAGGTTTCATATAGAATTCTGACAGTGAACATTCTATGCTGAATTTTGACACTGGACATTCCCAATAGTATTACCACAAGGCACAAGCCAACAGTATTTTGACACTGGATGTTCCAAATAGAATTATGACAAACAACATTCCATAGAGAATTTTGACAAGGAACATTCCATGCTGAATTTTCTCAATGGACATTACCAAAATAATTTCCACACTGGATATTCGAAAGAGAATTTTGACACTGGACGTTCCACATAGAGCACTGACAAGGAACATTCCAAATAGAAATATGACAATGAACATTCCATGCAGAATTTTGCCACTGGACATTCCCAATAGAATTTTCACATGGGCAATCCAACAGATTTCTGACAAGGAACATTCCAAATAGAACTGACAAGGAACATTCCTTATAGAATTTTTACAATGAATATTCCAAGTTGAATTTGACACTGGCATTCCCAATTGAATTACAACACTGCACAATTCAACCGAATTTTGACACTGGACATTCCAAATAAAATTCTGACAATGAAGGTTTCATATAGAATTTTGAAAATGAACAGTCCATGCTGAATTTTCGAACTGGACATTCTAAACAGAATTTTGACACTAGACGAATAGTCCATTCAGATTTTTGTCAAGGAACATTCCATGCTTAATATTCACACTTGACATTCCAAATAGAATTTCCACACTGGAGATTCCAAAAAGAATTTTGACACTGGACAATCTCACAATGAACATTCTATATAGAATTCTGACAATAAACATTCCATGCTATGCCAATTGGGGTTGTCCCAGAACTTCCTCTGACTCTACCCAAGGGATTTGAAAGTTGGTCGCATTTCATGAGCAAGATCTTTTGCATAAAAGACAGGGATCTTATGGGACGTCCTCATTTCATTGTGCATTGGTTTTCTTCTGTATTCTTCCTGTAGTAACAAGCTACTTATTGATGCAGACTGCATTTCTTCTGTGTTTTTCTGTTCCTTTGTTAGCTTGTTTGTTTGAATTACAAGCAAGAACATATTGTACCTTTTACTGATATCTGTTTCTTCCTGAGAAGGAATACATAGACTTCTCTGAGAAATCTGGAGATGAGGAACGTTCTCCTATGTCATTTGAATAGCTTCCCGAAACAGAATGTCAGCATGTAGAAAAATAGCCTTTGGTGCATAGACCTGTTTTTTTGAGGGGAGGACATCACTGCCCTCAGGTGGTGGGAGTAATATAGACCTGTTTTTTAAAGAGCTGGTTTTATGATAGGCAATGGCTTGCAATGTTTCATTCCATTCTATCTGACCTGTCTCAATCACCTATAACCTTGGATGCTTTACTGAAAATATTTACAAGCTAATAAGATCCCTTTTAAGTCAAGGTGGAAAAGTGAATTGTGATGCCTCATTACAAAATTTGATCTTTTTGGATTCTGGACAGCAGTTAATCCACTTCAGGGTGACTGCCAGGGATAATTTCCATATGACTTATCTATCCTTTTGATTAACGGTATTTAAGAGCAAAGCTTTGTGCACCATGGATGAAAATGGACATTTGGACATCACTCTTGAAGGGCAATAGATCTGTGACAAGGTCCTGTCTATGCACATTAATGAAAAAATATTGAATTAGACTCTTCAACAACTGAAAGCACCACACAAAAGACAGGGCTAAAGACAATAAGCAATTCTATTAAAGATGGAGAAACTCAATCTCAACAGAGAAAACTGACCAGCGATTGACTTTGTGAAAGATGATCATGTGATGTTGCATAAGTTCAGATTTAGAAATTGGCCTTAACCAATCTCTGCAGTGTAACCCAGCCAGCGATTGAGTTTGGGAAAGATCTTCATCTGGTGTTGCATAAGTTCAGGTGTAATTGTTGGCTCTATACAGTTTGGGGTTGTCCCAGAGGTTCCTCTATGTGCACCCAAGGGATTTGAAAGTTGTTAGCATTTCAGAAGCAACATCTGTTCCATGAAAAAGAGAGATCTGTAGGGAGCTCTTCATTTTATTATAAATTGATCTTCTCTGGTATTCTTCCTATAGTTAAAGGCAGCATACTGGTGCCCACTGCTTTGAATCTCTGTTTTTCTGATAGTTTCTTTGTTTGAATCACACTTAAGGATAGGTTGTACTTTTTCTGGCATATGTTTCTTCTTGAAATAGGAAACGATGATTTCTGTGAGGGATAGTGGGACAGGAAATTAGTGGCCTCATGGGAGACAGAAGAAGAAGAAGAAGAAGAAGAAGAAGAAGAAGAAGAAGAAGAAGAAGAAGAAGAAGAAGAAGAAGAAGAAGAAGAAAGAAGAAAGAAGAAGTACATGAAGAAAGAAGAAGTACATGAAGAAAGAGGAGGAGGAGGAAGAGAAATAGATAATGGATGAGGCCATCTGGCTTTGTCCAGATCTAAGATCCTGTTCTCTTCTCTTTCCACTAATATTGTCATTGTTTACATTTTTTCTCTGATCCGGTGTGATCTTGATTTACTGAAGGCACCTGTGCCTGTTCTGCCATGTCTGTCTACTCTGTGATTTCATCAATTCTGGATTTCAGAGTGAATTGCTCCCAGGAGTCTTGTTCTTCTTAAACCCACCAGTTTATTCACTGAGGAGGACGCCTTTCACTTTTGTTTGGCCAGACATTATAGTTACTCCCTCAGGCAATGATATTTCTTTAGAGGTTCTAACATTACAGAGCATCTCTGCCAATGCAATGTGAAGGAGGAGATGGGACACCAGAAAGTCCAAAATACCTGCCTATAGAGTAGGAACATACTCTTATGCCATTTGAACAACAGCCCCAAACAGAATGGCAGCATGTTGAAAGATAAACCTCGGTGCTGGGTCCTAGTTTTTAACAGATTGGTTTTATGATAGACACCGTCATCCAGTGATTCACTCCACTCGATCTGAGCTGTCTCAATCAACTAGAACTTTGGATATCTAACTGAAATCTTTACAATCAAATAGGGTCCCTTTTAAGACATGGTAAAAAAGTGAATTGTCTTTCCTAAATCCACAATTTGCTCCTTTTAGATTTTGGATGGAAGTCAATCCACTTCAGGGTAACTGCCAGAGATATTTTTCATGTGATTTCCGTATCCTTCCATCTAATGGTCTTTAAGAGCAAAGCTTTCTGCGCCATGGAAGAAAATGGGCATTTGGATGTCACTCTTGAAGGGCAATAGACCTGTAATAATTTTCTGTCTATACACCTCCATGAAAAAACATTCAAGTAGACTCTTCAGCAACTGTAAGCACCATGCAAAAGAAAGGGCTGAAGACACTAAGCAATTCTACAGAAGATGGAGAAGCTCAATCTCAACAGAGAAACCAGGCCAGCGACTGATTTTGTGAAAGACTATCACCTGTTGTTGCATAAGTTCAGGTTTAGATATTGGCTCTATATAAATTGGGGTGGATCCAGAGATACTTCTGAGACTACCCAACGGATTTCAAAGTTGTTAACATTTTATGAGCAATATCCATAGCATGAAAGAAAGGGATCTTATGAGACCTCTTGATTTCTTTTTAAATTGGTCTTCTTTGGTATTGTCCTGTTGTCACAGGTTACTTACTGATGCTGCCTCCCTCAGTGTTCTGTTTTCTGTTTGTTGTTTCAATCATGTTCAATAACAGATCTTACTTTTAATGATATCTGATTTTTTTTGAATTGGACTATGAAAATATATGTAAGGGATAGTGTGACTGGTAATTAGAGGGATAATTGGAGAGACAGATGAAGAAGAAGACAAGAAAAAGCAGGAGGAGGAGGGGAGAAATAGATAATGGATGAGGCCATCTGATATTGTGCAGGTCTAAGTTTGAGTCCCATTCACTTTCGAATAATATTGTCCATGGTTAAAGTTTTACATCGATCTGTTGTGATCCAGATCTACTGGAGAGACCTGTTTCTATTTTGTTATGTCTGTCTACTATGTGTGTTTATTCATTCTGGATTTCTTTGCAGTTTCTTGCATCACAGAACAACTCTCAGAAACCAAAGTGTAGGAGAGCATGAGAAACCAGAGAGGCCAAAAGGCCTGCATGGAACTGAAGAATGTTCTCCTATGCCATGTCAACAGGATCGCTACAGAGAACCCCAGCATCTGGAAAAGCAACTCTCTCTGTTCCAACCTGATTTCTTCAGACAGAAGCATGATGGCAGTGGCTCATTCTCTCTTTTCTCACCTGCATCCACTACCTAGTTCTTTGGGTGTTCGCTCAAAATATTTCCCATCTAATATCGTGGTTTCAAGTCATGACGAAAATGGGAAGTGCCGTTCCTCAATCATAAATATGCTCCTCTGAAATATGCAAAGAATCAATCCTCTTCTGTTCAAGTGCCAGAGATACTTGTCATGTGATTGGCCTTTCCTGTTGCCTTTGTGCTTTCAACAATGAAACTCTCTAACTCCAGGATTAAAATGGACTATTGGAAATCAAGTTTGAAGGACAATATGCCTGTGATAAACATCTGTCTTTGCAATGACGCAAAGAGACTTTGCATTTCAGTAGAAAACTTCTTAATGAACTCCCACAAATGATAGAGCTGTAGACACTTTGAAATTCTACAAAAGATCAGGATGCTCATCTCAGGAGAGAAACCAGTTCACAGTGTGAATATGGAAAAGACAATCATCAATTGTTGGGTAAGATCAGGTTGGACTATTCGATCTATAACAATGTCTGGTTCCCCAAAGATTCCTTTGAGTCCCCAACAGGGACGGGAACATTGTGGGCACTTTAAAAGCAACACAGGTCACTTGAAAGATCTGGAATTTATGGGACTTCTACAATCATAAAAAACATGGTCTTATTAGGTTTTCTTCTTGGAAAGACAGGCTACTTACTAATGCTGAAATCTTTGGTGCTCTTTTTTGGTTTATTTGTTTTGAAGTAAATGAAACCACAGATTGTATTTTACCTAATATCCATCCTGCACTAAGCAGAAGAAAACAATTTCTGTGAGGTATACTGAGTCCTGGAATCAGTGGGCTGATGTGGGTCTGTAGAAGAAAAAAAGAAAGAAAGAAAGAAAAGAAGAAAGGAAGGAAGGAAGAATGGGACCATGAACTGGGACATCTGATCTTGTTCTGCTCTAAGATACAGGCTTCTTCTCATTCCCACAAATACTGGCAATGGATTAAATTTTTCACAGTGTCTTTGTCATCATGATCTATAGGAGACTTTTGTGCCTTCTCAATCATGTGTGTCTTCTATGAGATATGTTCCATTCAAGAATCCAGAGGAAATGAGGAGTACTGCAATTGAGTTCTGTTTGCTCAGTCGCCATGACAATGCTCTAAGCAAATGAGATTTCATTGAAGTGTTTTGCATCACAGACTACCCCTCACAAAGCAAAGTGTAGGAGGGGATGGGAAACCAGAGAGACCAAAATACCTGTCTCGAACTGAAGAATGTTCTCCTATGTCGTATGAGCATGATCTCTACACAGAACCCCAGGATCTGGAAAAGCAGCTCTCTCTGTTCCAACCTGAATTCCAATGATGGCAGTGGCTCATTCTCTTTTTCTCACCTGCCTCCACTACCTAGTTCTTTGGGTGTTCCCTCAAAATATTTCCAAGCTAATGTCGTGGTTTGAAGTCATGACAAAAATGGGAATTGCTGTTTCTCACTCATAAATATGCTCCTGTGAAATCTGTACAGAATCAATCCTCTTTTGGTCAAGTGCCAGAGATACTTTTCATGAAATTGGGTTTTTCCGTTGCCTTTATGTCTTCAACAATGAAATTCTTTACCACCAGGATTAAAATGGATTATTGGAAATCAAGTTTGAAGGACAATATGCTTGTGATAAAGTTCTGTCCTTGCAATGACGCAAACAGACTTTGCATTTGAGTAGAAAACTTCTTAATGAACTCCCACAAATGATAGAGTTGTATATACTTTACAATTCTTCAAAAGATCGGGATGCTCAACTCAGCTGAGAAACCTGTTCGGCATTTGAATATGGAAAAGGCAATCATCAATTGTTGTAGAAGATCAGGTTGTGCTATTCGATCTATAGCAATCTCTGGTTCCCCAAAGATTGCTTTGAGTCCCCAACAGGGACAGGAACATTGTGGGCACTTTAAAAGCAACACAGGTCCCTTGAAATATCTGGAATTTATGGGACTTCTACAAGTATAAAAAGATGGTCTAATTAGGTTTTCTTCTCGGAAAGACAGGCTACTTGCTAATGCTGACATCTTTGCTGCTCTTTTTTTCATTTATTTGTTTTGAAGTAAATGAAACCACAGATTGTATTTTACCTATTATCCATCCTGCACTAAGTAGAAGAAAACAATTTCTGTGAGGGATAGTAAGTCTGGGAATCAGTGGGCTGATGTGGGTCTGTAGAAGAAAGAATGAAAGAAAGAAAGAGAGAAAGAAAGAAAGAAAGAGAGAGAGATAAAGAAAGAAAGAAAGAAAGAAAGAAAGAAAGAAAGAAAGAAAGAAAGAATGGGACCTTGAACTTGGACATCTGATCTTGTCCTGCTCTAAGATCCAGGCCTCTTCTCATTCCCACAAATACTGGCAATGGATTAAATTTTTCACAGGGTCTTTGTGATCATGATCTACAGAAGTCTTTTGTGCCTTCTCAGTCATGTGTGTCTTCTCTGAGATATGTCCCATTCAAAAATCCACAGGGAATATCCCCCAGGTGTCTCCTTTTCCTTCGAGCCCCATCCTGAGGCAATGAGGAGTACTGCAATGGAGTTTTGTTTGGGCAGTCGCTGTGACAATGCTCTAAGCCAATGAGATTTCATTGAAGTTTCTTGCATCACAGAGCACCTCTCACAAAGCAAAGTGTAGGAGGGGATGGGAAACCATAGAGGCCAAAATACCTGCCTTGAACTGAAGAATGTTCTCCTATTCCATGTGAACAAGATCTCCACACAGAACCCCCGCATCTGGAAAAGCAGCTCACTCTATTCCATCCTGATTTCTTCAGATAGAAGCACGATGGCAGTGGCTCATTCTCTATTTCTCACCTGCCACCACTACCTAGTGCTTTGGGTGTTTGCTCTAAATATTTCCATTGTAATATCGTGTTTTCAAGTCATGACAAAAATGGGAATTGGTATTCCTCACTCATAAATATGCTCCTGTGAAATCTGCACGGAATCAATCCTCTTCTGGTCAAGTGCCAGAGATACTTTTCATGAGATTGGGCTTTTCTGTTGCCTTCGTGTCTTCGACAATGAAATTCTCTATCTCCAGGATTAAAATGGACTACTGGAAATCAAGTTTGAAGGACAATATATCTGTGATAAAGTTCTGTCTTTGCAATAACACAAACAGATTTTGCATTTGATTAGAAAATTTCTTAATGAACGCTGACAAATGATACAGATGTGGACACTTTGCAATTCTACAAAAGATCGGGATGCTCATCTCAGGAGAGAAACCAGTTCACAGATTGAATATGGAAAAGTCAATCATTAATTGTTGTCTAAGATTAGGTTGTGCTATTTGATATTTAACAATCCTTGGTTCAACAAAGTTTTCTTTGAGTACACAATAGGGACAGGAACATTTTGGGCACTTAAATAGCAACAGAGGTCACTTGAAAGATCTGGAATTTATGGGACATCTACAAGCATAAATAACATGGTCTAGTTAAGTTTTCTTCCCGGAAACACAGGGTACTGACTGATGCTGACATCTTTGGCATTCTGTTTTTCAGTTTATTTCTTTGGAAGTCAATGAAACCACACATTGTACTTTACCTAAAATCCATCGTGCACTAAGAAGGAGAAAACAAATTCTGTGAGGGATAGTGAGTCTGAGAATCAGTGGGCTGATGTGGGTCTGTAAGAGAAAGAAAGAAAGAAAGAAAGAAAGAAAGAAAGAAAGAAAGAAAGAAAGAAAGAAAGAAAGGGACCATGAACTGGGACATCTGACCTTGTTCTGCTCAAATATTGATGCCTCTTCTCATTCCCACAAATACTGGCAATGGATTAAATTTTTCACAGTGTCCTGGTGATCAAGATTTACAGGAGACTTTTGTGCCTTCTCAGTCATGTGTGTCTTCTCTGAGATATGTACCATTCAAGAATCGACAGGGAATAATCCCCAGGTGTCTCCTTTTCCTTCAAGCCCCATAAATAGGCAATGAGTAGTACTACAATTGAGTTCTTTTTGGTCAGTCACCATGACAACACACTAAGCCAAAGAGATTTCTTTGAAATTTCTTGCATCACAGACCACCTCTCACAAAGCAAAGTGTAGGAGGGGATGGGAAACCAGAGAGGCCAAAATACCTGCCTGGAACCGAAAAATGTTTTCCTGTTCCATGTGAACAGGATCGCTACACAGATTCCCAGCATCCGGAAAAGCAACTCTCTCTGTTCCAACCTCATTTCTTTAGAGAGAAGCACGATGGCACTGGCTCATTCTCTTTTTCTCACCTGCCTCCCCTACCTAGTTCTTTGGGTGTCTCACTCAAAATATTTCCAAGCTAATATTGTGATCTTAAAATCATGACAAAAATGGCAATTGCCAGTGCTCACTCATAGATATGCTTCTTTGAAATCTGCACAGAATCAATCCTCTTCTGGTCAAGTGTCAGAGATACTTTTCATGTGATTGGTCTTTCCCATTGTCTTTGTGTCTTCAACAATGAAATTCTCTACCTCCTGCATTAAAATGGACTATTGGAAATCCAGTTTGAAGGACAATATGACTGTGATAAGGTTCTGGCTTTGCAATGATGAAATCAGATTTTTCATTTGAGTAGAAAACTTCTTAATGAACTCTCACAAATGACAGAGCTGTGGACACTTTGCAATTCTTCAAAAGATTGGTTGCTCATCTCAGCAGAGAAACCAGTTGAAATTTTGAATATGGAAAAGACAATCATCAATTGTTGTGTAAGATTAGGTTGTGCTATTCTATATTTAATAATCTTCGGTTCAACAAAGATTCCTTTGAGTCCACAATAGGGACAGAAACATTTTGGGCACTTTAAAAGCAACGCAGGACACTTGAAAGATCTGGAATTTATGGAATTCTGTAAGCATTCAGGAAGTGGTCGAATTAGGTTTTCTTCCCGGAAAGACAGGCTGCTTACTGATGCTGACATCTTTGGTCCACTGTTTTTCGGTTTATTTCTTTGGAAGTAAATGAAACCACACATTGTACTTTACCTAATATCCATCCTGCACTAAGCAGAAGAGAACAATTTCTGTGAGGTATAGTGTGTCTGGGAATCAGTGGCCTGATTTGGGTCTGTAGAAGAAAGAAAAAAAAAGAGGAAGAAAGAATGAAAGAAAGAAGCAAGAAAAGAAGGGAACATGTCCTAGGACATCTGACCTGGTCCTGCTGTAAGTTCCAGTACTGTTCTCTTTCCCACAAATACTGGCAATGGATTAAATTTTTCACAGTGTCCATGTGATCATGATCTACAGGAGAATTTTGTGCCTTCTCAGTCATGTGTCTTTTCTTTGATATATCTTCCATTCAAGAATCCACAGGGAATAGCACCCAGGTGTCTCCATTTCCTTAGAGCCCCATCCTGAGGCAATGAGGAGTACTGCAATTGAATTCTGTTTGGTTAGTTGCCATGACAACGCTCTAAGCGAATGAGATTTCTTTGAAGTTTCTTGCATCAAAGACCACCTCTCACAAAGTAAAGTGTCGGATGGGATGGGGAACCAGAGAGGCCAAAATACCTGCCTAGACCCGAAGAATGCTGTCCTATGCCATGTGAACAGGATCGCTATACAGACCCCCAGCATCTGGAAAAGGAACTCTCTCTGTTCCAACCTGATTTCTTTAGATAGAAGCACAATGGCAGTGGCTCATTCTCTTTTTTCTCTCCTGCCTCCACTACCATATTCTTTGGGTGTCTCATTTAAAATATTTCCAAGGTAATATCGAGACTTTCAAGTCATGACAAAAATGGGAATTGCCATTCCTCACTCATAAATATGCTCCTTTGAAATCTGCCCGGAATCAATCCTCTTCTGGTCAAGTGCCAGAGAGACTTTTCATGTGATAGGTCTTTCCCGTTTCCTTTGTGTGTTCAACAATGAAATTCTCTATCTCCAGGATTAAAATGGACTATTGGAAATCAAATTTGAAGGACAATATGCCTGTGGTAAAGTTCTGTCTTTGGAATGACGCAAACAGACTTTACATTTGAGTAGAAAACTTCTAAATGATCTCCCACAAATGATAGAGCTATAGAGACTTTTCAATTTTTAAAAGATTGGGATGCTCAACTTAGATGAGAAACCTGTTCAGCATTTGTATATGGAAAAGACAATCATCGATTGTTGGGTAAGATCAGGTTGTGCTATTCGATCTATAACAATCTGTCGTTCAACTAAGATTCCTTTTATTCCACAACGGAGACAGGAACATTTTGGGCACTAAATAAGCAACACAGTTCACTTGAAAGATCTGGAATTTATGGGACTTCTATAAGCATACAGAACTTGGTCTAATTTGGTTTAATTCCTGAAAAAACAGGGTATTTAGTGATGTTGTCATCTTTGTTCCTCTGTTTTTCGGTTTATTTCTTTCGAAGTAAATGAAACCACACATTGTACTTTACCTAATATCCATTCTGCACTAAGCGGAAGAGAACAATTTCAGTGAGGTATAGTGAGTCTGGGAATCTGTGGCCAGATTTGGGTCTGTAGAAGAAAGAAAGAAAAAAGAAAGAAAGAAAGAAAGAAAGAAAGAAAGAAAGAAAGAGAACATGTACTGGGACATCTGACCTTGTCCTGCTCTAAATCCCAGTCCTGTTCTCATTCCCACAAATACTGGCCATGGATTATATTTTTCACAGTGGCCTTGTGATCATGATCTACAGGAGAATTTTGTGTCTTCTCAGTCATGTGTCTCACTCTGAGATATCTTCCATTCACGAATCGACAGGGAATAGCGCCCTAGAGTCTCCATTTCCTTCTAGCCCCATCCTGACACAATGAGGAGTAATGTAATTTAGTTCTGTTTGGTTAGTTGCCATGACAACGCTCTAAGCAAACGAGATTTCTTTGAAGTTTCTTGCATCACACACCACTTCTCACAAAGCAAAGTATAGGAAGGGATGGAAAACCAGAGAGGAGAAAAGACCTGCGATGTGAACAGGAGCGCTACACAGACACAGCATCTGGAAAAAGAACTCTCAATGTTACAACCTGATATTTTTAGATAAAAGAATGATGGCAGTGGCTCATTCTTTTTCTCACCTGCCTCCACTACCTAGTCCTTTGGGTCTCTCAATCAAAATATTTCCAAGCTAATATCATAACTTTCAAGTCATGACAAAAATGGCAATTGCCTTTCCTCACTCATAAATATACTCCTCTGAAATCTGCACAGAATCAATCCTCTTCTGGTCAGGTGCCAGAGATACTTTTTATGTGATTGGCCTTTCCCGTTGCCTTTGTGTCTTCAACAATGAAATTCTCTACCTCCAGGATTAAAATGGACTATTGGAAATCCAGTTTGAAGGACAGCATGCCTGTGATAAGGTTCTGTCTTTGCAATGAGGCAAACAGATTTTCCATTTGAGTAGACAACTTCTTAATGATCTCCCACAAATGATAGAGCTGGAGACACTTGACAGTTTTTCAAAAGATTGGAACGCTCAACTCAGCTGAGTAACCAGTTCGGCGTTTGAATATGGAGAAAGAAATCACCAATTGATGTCTAAGGTCAGGTTGTGCTATTCGAACTGTAACAATCTCTGGTTCAACGAAGATTCTTTTCAGTCCCAACAGGGACAGGAACGTGTTGGGCACTTTAAAAGGAACACAGGTCACTTTAAAGATCTGGAATTTATGGAATTCTATAAGCATTCACAGCGTGGTCTAATTAGGTTTTCTTCCCCGAAAGACAGAATAAATACTGATGCTGACATCTTTGTTTCTTTGTTTTTCGGTTTATTTGTTATGAAGTAAATTAAACCACAGATTGTACTTTACCTAATATCTCTCCTGCACTAAGCAGAAAAAAATTGTTTCTGTGAGGGATAGTAAGTCTGGGAACCAGTGGGCTGATTTGTGTCTGTAGAAGAAAGAAAGAAAGAAAGAAAGAAAGGAAGGAAGGAAGGAAGGAAGGAAGGAAGGAAGGAAGGAAGGAAGGAAGAAAGAAAGAAAGAAAGAAAAAAAGAAAGAAAGGGACCTTGTACTGAGACATCTGACCTTGTCCTCCTCTGAGATCCAGTCCTCTTCTTATGCCCACACATACTGGCAATGGATTAAATTTTTCACAGTGTCCTTGTGACCATGATTTAAAGGAGACTTTTGAGCCTTCTCAGTCATGTGTGTCTTCTTTGAGATATCTTCCATTCAAGAATCCACAGGCAAGAGTGCCCAGGTGACTGCTTTTCCTTAAAGCCCCATCAGGAGGCAATGAGGTGTACTGCAATTGAGTTCTGTTTGGTCAGTCACCATGACAGCGCTCTAAGCCAATGAGATTTCTTTGAAGTTTCTTGCATCACAGACCACCTCTCACAAAGAAATGTGTAAGAGGGGATGGGAAACCAGAGAGGAGAAAATACCTGCCTGGAACCGAAGAATATACTCCCATGCCATGTGAACAGGATTGCTACACAGACCCCCAGCATCTGCAAAAGGATCTCTCTCTGTTCCAACCTCATTTCTTTAGATAGAAGCACGATGGCAGTGGCTCATTCTCTTTTTCTCACCTGCCGCCACTACCTAGTTCTTAGGGTGTATCACTCAAAATATTTCCAAGCTAATATCGTGACTTTCAAATCATGACAAATATGGGAATTGCCGTTCCTCACTCATAAATATGCTCTTCTGAAATCTGCACGGAATCAATCTTCTTCTGGTCAAGTGCCAGAGGAACTTTTCATGTATTTGGCCTTTCCCATTGCCTTTGTGTCTTCAACAATGAAATTCTCTACTTCCAGGATTAAAATGGACTATTGGAAATCCAGTTTGAAGGACAATATGCCTGTGATAAGGTTCTGTCTTTGCAATGAGGCAAACAGATTTTCCATTTGAGTAGAAAACTTCTTAATGAGCTCCCACAAATGATAGAGCTGGAGACACTTGGCAGATTTTCAAAAGATTGGAATGCTCAACTCAGCTGAGTAACCAGTTCGGCGTTTGAATATGGAGAAGGCAATCATTAATTGATGTCTAAGATCAGGTTTTGCTATTCGAACTGTAACAATCTCTGGTTCAAAAAAGATTCCTTTCAGTCCCCAACAGGGACAGGAACATTTTGGGCACTTTAAAAGCAAAACAGGTCACTTGAAAGATCTGGAATTTATGGGACTTCTACAAGCATAAAAAACATGGTCTAATTAGGTTTTCTTCTCAGAAAGACAGGCTACATATTGATGCTGACATCTTTGGTGCTCTCTTTTTTGGTTTATTTGTTTTGAAGTAAATGAAACCACAGTTTGTATTTTACCAAATATCCATCCTGCAATAATCAGAAGAAAACAATTTCTGTGAGGGGTAGTGAGTCTGGGAATCAGTGGACTGATGTGGGTCTGTAGAAGAAAGAAAGAAAGAAAGAAAGAAAGAAAGAAAGAAAGAAAGAAAGAAAGAAAGAAAGAAAGAAAGAAAGAAAGAAACCATCAACTGGGACATCTGACCTTGTCCTCCTCTGAAATCCAGTCATCTCCTCATTCCCACAAATACTGGAAATGGATTAAATTTTTCACAGTGTCCATGTGATCATGACCTGCAGGAGACTTTTTTGCCTTCTCAGTCATGTGTGTCTTCTCTGAGATATCTTACATTCAAGAATCCACAGGGAATAGCGCCCAAGTGTCTCCATTTCCTTCAAGCCCCACCCTGAAGCAATTAGGGCACTGCAATAGAATACTGTTTGGTCAGTTGCCTGACAACGCTCAAAACCAATGAGATATCTTTGAAGTTTCTTGCATCACAGACCACCTCTCACAGACCAATGTGCAGGAGGTGAATGGAAACCAGAGAGGCCAAAAGACGTGCCAGGAACCGAAGAATGTTCTCCTATGCCATGTCAAAAGGATCACTACCAAGACACCCAGCATCTGGAATAATAACTCTCTCTGTTCCAACCTGATTGCTACAGATAAAAGCGCAATGGCAGTTGCTCATTCTCTTTTTCTCACCTGCATCCACTACCTAGTTCTTTGGGTGTTCGCTCAAAATATTTCCAATCTAATATCCTAATTTCAAGTCAAGACAAATGTGGGAATTGCCGTTATTCACTTATAAACAAGCTCCTCTGAAATCAGAAGAGAATCAATCCTCTTCTGGTAAAGTGTCAGAGATACTTTTCATGTGATTGCCCTTTCCCATTTCCTTTGGGTCTTCAACAATGAAATTATTTATCTCGAGGATAAAAAATGGACTGTTGGAAATCAAGTTTGAAGGACAGTATGCCTGTGATAATGTTCTGTGTTTGCAATGACGCAAACAGATTTTCCATTTGAGTAGAAAACTTCTTAATGAACTCCCATAAATGATAGAGCTGTAGACACTTTGCAATTCTTCAAATGGTTGGGTTGCTCAACTCAGCAGAGAACCCAGTTCTGTGTTTGAAATGGAAAAGACCATCATCAATTGTTGGGTAAGATAAGGTTGTGCTATTTGATTTATAACAATCTCTGGTTCAACAAAGATTCCTAGGAGTCCTCATCAAGGACAAGAATATTTTGGGCACTTTAAAAGCCACACAGTTAACATGAAAGATCTGGAATTTAGGGAATTCTATAAGCATTCACAACATGGTCTAATTTGGTTTTCTTCCCGGAAAGACAGGTTAATACTGATGCTGACATCTTTGGTTCTCTGTTTTTCGGTTTATTTGTTTTGAAGTAAATTAAACGACAGATTGTACCTTACCTAATATGCATCCTGCACTACGCAGAAGAAGCCAATTTCTGTGAGGGATAGTAAGTCTGGGAATCAGTGGCCTAATTTGGGTCTTTTGACGAAAGGAAGGAAGGAAGGAAGGAAGGAAGGAAGGAAGGAAGAAATAAAGAAAGAAAGAAAGAAAGAATGAGACCTTGTACTGGGACATCTCACCTTGTCCTCCTCTGAGATCCAGTCCTCTTCTCATGTCCACAAATACTGGCAATGGATTAAATTTTTCACAGTGTCCTTATGATCATGATCTACAGGAGGCTTTTGTGCCTTCTCAGTCATGTGTGTCTTCTCTGAGATATCTTCCATTCAAGAATCCACAAGGAACAGCGCCCAGGTGACTTCTTTTCCTTCAAGCACTATCCTGACGTAATGAGGTGTACTGCAATTGAGTTCTGTTTGGTAAGTCACCATGACAACGCTCTAAGCCAGTGAGATTTCCTTGAAGTTTCTTGCATCACAGACCACCTCTCACAAAGCAAAGTGTAGGAGGGGATGGAAAATGAGAAAAGAGAATAGGCCTGCCTGGCACCGAAGAATGTTCTCCTATGCCATGTGAACAGGATCGCTATACAGACACCCAGCATCTGGAAAAGAAACTTTCTCTGTTCCAGCCTGATTTCTTTAGATAGAAGCATGATGGCAGTGGCTTATTCTGTTTTTCTCACCTGCCTCCACTACCTAGTCCTTTGGTCTCTCGCTCAAAATATTTCCAAGCTAATATCATGAGTTTCAAATCATGACAAAAATGGCAATTGCCATTCCTCACTCATAAATTTGTTCCTCTGAAATCTGCATGGAATCAATCCTCATCAGGTCAGGTGCCAGAGATACTTTTTATGTGATTGGCTTTTCCCGTTGCATTTGTGTCTTCAACAATGAAATTCTCTATCTCCAGGATAGAAATGGGCTATTGGAAATCCAGTTTGAAGGACAATATGCCTGTGATAATGTTCTGTCTTTGCAATGACACAAAGAGATTTTCCATTTGAGTAGAAAACTTCTTAATGAATTCCAACAAATGATAAAGCTGTGGACACTTTGTCATTCTTCAAATGATCAGGATGCTCAACTAAGCAAATGAACCAGTTTGGCGTTTGTATATGGAAAATGCAATCATCAATTGTTGGGTAAGAATAGGTTGTGCAAATCGATCTTTAGCAATCTCTGGTTCAACAAAGATTCCTATGAGCCCATAACAGGGAAAGGACAATTTTGGGAACTTTAACAGCAACATAGATCACTTGAAAGATCTGGATTATATGCGACCTCTAGAAGCATTCAGAATGTGGTCGAATTAGGTTGTCTCCCCGAGAGACAGGCTACTTACTGATGCTGATATCTTTGGTGCTCTGTTTTTCTGTTTGTTTGCTTTGTAGTAAATTAATGCAAATATTGTAATTTACCTAATATCCCTCCTGCACTAAGAAGAAGAAAACAATTTCTGTGATGGATAGTGAGTCTGGGCATCAATGGAGTGATGTAGGTTTTAGAAGAAAGAAGGAAAGAAAGGCAGAAGGAATGAAAGGAAGGAATGAAAGGAAGGAATGAAGGAAGGAAGAGAAAAGAGGTAAAGAAAGAATGGGACTATGAAGTGGTACATCTGACCTCATTCTGCTCTAAGATCCAGTACTCTTCTAATTCCCACAAATACTGGCACTGGATTAAATTTTTCACAGTGTCCTTGTGATCATGATCTACAGGAGACTTTTGTGCTTTCTCAGTCATGTGTGTCTTCTCTGAGATATCTTCCATTCAAGAATCCACAGGGAATAGCGCTCAGGTGACTTCTTTTCCTTCAAGCCACATCATGAGGCAATAAGGTGTACTGCAATTGAGTTTTGTTTGGTGAGTCACCATGACAACACTATAAGTCAATGAGATTTCTGTGAAGTTTCTTGCATCAGAGACCACCACTCCCAAGGCAAAATGTAGGACTGGATAGGAAACAAGAGAAGAGAAAAGGCCGGCCTGGAACCAAAGAACGTTCTCATATGCCATGTGAACAGGATCGCTACACAGACACCCAGCATCTGCAAAAGGAACTTTCTCTGTTTTAACTTGATTTCTATATATAGAAGCACTATGGCAGTGGCCATTCTCTTTTTTCTCACTTGACAACACTACCTAGTTCTTTGGATGTCTCACTCAAAATATTTCCAAGCTAATATCCTGATTTCAAGTCAAGACAAATATGGGAATTGCCGTTCCTCACTCATAAATATGCTCCTCTGAAATCTGCACGGAATCAATCCACTTCTGGTCAAGTGCCAGAGACACTTTTCATGTGCTTGCCCTTTCCCATTGCCTTTGGGTCTTCAAAAATGATATTCTCTATCTCCAGGATTAAAATGGACTACTGGAAATCAAGTTTGAAGGACGGTATGCCTGTGATAAGGTTCTGTGTTTGCAATGATGCAAAGAGATTTTCCATTTGAGTAGAAAACTTCTTAATGAACTCCCATAAATGATAAAGTTGTAGACACTTTGCAATTCCTCAAATAGTCGGGTTGCTCATCTCAGCAGAGCATCCAGCTCTGTGTTTGAAATGAAAAAGACCATCATCAGTTGGTGGGTAAGATCAGGTTGTGCTATTTGATCTATAACAATCTCTGGTTCAACAAAGATTCCCAGGAGTCCTCACCAAGGACAGGAACACGTTGGGCACTTTAAAAGCAACACAGTTCACTTGAAAGATCTGGAATTTATGGAATTCTATAAGCATTGATAACATGATCTAATTACGTTTTCTTCCCGGAAATATAGGCTAAATACTGGTGCTGACAACTTCGATTGTCTGTTTTTCAGTTTATTTGTTTTGATGTAAATTAAACCACATATTGTACTTTTCCTAATATCCATCCTGCACTAAGCAGAAGAAACCAATTTCTGTGAGGGATAGTATGTCTGGGAATCAGTGGCCTGATTTGGGTCTGCAGAAGAAAGAAAGAAAGGGAGAAGGGAGGAAGGAAGGAAGGAAGAAAGAATGGGACCTTGTACTGGGACATCTGATCTTGCCCTCCTCTGAGATCCAGTCTTCTTCTCATGCCCACAAATACTGGCAATGGATTAAAATTTTCACAGTGTCCTTGTGATCATGATCTACAGGAGGCTTTTGCGCCTTCTCAGTCATGTGTGTTTCCTCTGAAATATCTTCCATTCAAGAATCCAGAGGGAATAGCACCCAGGTGACTCCTGTTCCTTCAAGCCACATCATGAGGCAATGAGGTGTACTGCAATTGAGTTCTGTTTGGTCAGTCACCATGACAACGCTCTAAGCCTGTGAGATTTCTTTAAAGTTTCTTGCATTAGAGACCACCTCTCAGAAAGCAAAGTGTAGGACTGGATGGGAAACCAGAGAAGAGAAAAGGCCACCCTGGAATCGAAGAATGTTGTCCTATGCCATGTGAACAGGATCGCTACACAGACATCCAGCATCTGCAAAAGGATCTTTCTCTGTTTCAACCTGATTTCTATATGTAGAAGCATGTTAGCATTGGCTAATTATCTTTTTTCTGGCTTGAAATCACTACATAGTTCTTTGGATGTCTCACTCAAAATATTTCCAAGCTAATATCCTGATTTCAAGTCAAGACAAATATGGGAATTGCCGTTCCTCACTCATAAATATGCTCCTATGAAATCTGCACGGAATCAATCCTCTTCTGGTCAAGTGCCAGACATACTTTTCATGTGATTGGTCTTTCCCATTGCCTTTGGGTCTTCAACAATAATATTTTCTATCTCCAGGATTAAAATGGACTACTGGAAATCAAGTTTGAAGGACGGTATGCCTGTGATAAGGTTCTGTGTTTGCAATGACGCAAACAGATTTTCCATTTGAGTAGAAAACTTCTTAAGGAACTCTCACAAATGATAGAGCTGAAGACACTTTGCAATTCTTCAAATGGTCAGGTTGCTCAACTCAGCAGAGAATCCAGTTCTGTGTTTGAAATGGGAAAGACCATCATCAATTGGTGGGTAATATCAGGTTATGCTATTCGATATCTAACAATGTCTGGTTCAACAAAGATTCCTAGGAGTGTTCATCAAAGACAGGAACATGTTGGGCACTTTAAAAGCAACACAGTTCACTTGAAAGATCTGGAATTTATGGAATTCTATAAGCATTCATAGCATGGTCTAATTAGGTTTTCTTCCCGGAAATATAGGCTAAATACTGATGCTGACAACTTCGATTGTATGTTTTTCGGTTTATTTGTTTTGATGTAAATTAAACCACAAATTGTACTTTTCCTAATATCCATCCTGCAATAAGCAGAAGAAACCAATTTCTGTGAGGGATAGTATGTCAGGGAAGAGATAAGGCTGGCCTAGAACCAAAAATGTTCTCCTATGCCATGTGAGCAGGATCGCTACACAGACACCCAGCATCTGCAAAAGGAACTTTCTCTGTATCAACCTGATATATATATATATATATAGAAGCATGTTAGTAGTGGCTAATTATCTTTTTTCTCACTTGACAACACTACCTAGTTCTTTGGATGTCTCACTCAAAATATTTCCTAGCTAATATCATGACTTTGAAATCATGAAAAAAATGGTAATTGACATTTCTCCCTCATAAACATACTCCTTAGAAATCTGCATGGACACAATCCTCTTCTGGTCAAGTGCCAGAGATATTTGTCATGTGATTGGCCTTTCAGTTTGCCTTTGTGTCTTCAAAAATCAAATTCTATACCGCAGAATTAAAATGGACTATTGGAAATCAAGTTTGAAGGACAATATGCCAGTGATAAGGTTCTATCTTTTCAGTGATACAAACAGATTTTACATTAGCGTAGAAAACTTCTTAATGTCCTCCCACAAATGATAGAAAGGTACACATTTTGCAATTCTTCAAAAGATCAGGATGCTCAACTCAGCAGGAAACCAGTTCGGCGTTTGTATATGGAAAATACAATAATCAATTGTTGGGTAAGCTCAGGTTGTGCTATTTGATCGATACCAATATCTGTTTCAACAAAGAGTCCTTTGAAACCACAACAGGGACAGGAACATTTTGGGCACTTTCAAAGCAACACAGTTCACTTGAAAGATCTGGAATTTATGAGACTTCTATAAGCATTCACAACGTGGTCTAATTAGGTTTTCTTCCTGTAAAGGCAGGCTATGTACTGAGCTGACATATTTGGTTATCTTTTTGTGGGTTTATTTGTTTTGAAGTAAATTAAACCATAGATTGTACTTTACCTAATATCACTCCTGCACTAAGCAGATGAAAATAATTACTGTGAAGGATAGTGAGTCTGGGAATCAGTGGGTTGATTTGGGTCTGTGGAAGAAAGAAAGAAAGAAAGATAGAGAGAGAAAGAAAGAAAGAAAGAAAGAAAGAAAGAATGAAAGGGCCCATGAACTGGGACATCTGACCTTGTCCTCCTCTGAGATCCAGTCCTCTATGCATTCCTACAAATACTGGCAATGGATTAAATTTTTCGCAGTGTCCCGGTGATCATGATCTAGAGGAGACTTTTGTGCCTTCTGAGTCATGTGTGTCTTCTCTGAGATATATTCCATTCAAGAATGCACCGGGAATAGCGTCCATCAAGCCCCATCCTGAGGCAATGAGGATCGCTTCAATTGAGTTCTGTTTGGTCAGTCTCCAGGACAATGCTCTAAGCCAATGAGATTTCTTTGAAGTTTCTTGCTTCACAGACCACCTCTCAAAAAGCAAATTGTGGGCGGTGAAGGGAAACCAGGAAGGCTAATAGAACTGCCTGAAACCGAAGAACGTTCTCCTATGCCATGTGAACAGGGTCGCTACATAGACACCCATCATCTGGAAAATGAACTCTCTCTGTTCCAACCTGATTTCTTTAGATAGAAGCATGATGGCAGTGTCTCATTCTGTTTTTGTCACCTGACACCAATACCTAGTTCTTTGGGTGTTTCGCTCAAAATATTTCCAAGCTAATATCCTGACTTCAAGTCATGACAAAAATGGGAATTACTGTTCCTCTCTCACAAATATGCTGCTTTGAAATCTACACAGAATCAATCCTCTTCTGGTCAAGTGCCAGAGATACTTTTCATGTGATTGGCCTTTCCCGTTGCCTTTGTGTCTTCAACAATGCAATTCTCCACCTCCATGATTAAAATGGTCTACTGGAAATTCAGTTTGAAGGACAATATGCCTGTGATACGGTTCTGTCTATGCAATGACACAAACAGATTTTCCATTTGAATAGAAAACTTCTTAATATAGTCCCACAAATGATAGAGAGGTAGAAACTTTGCAATTCTTCAAAAGATCTGGATACTCAACTCAGCAGGGAAATCCGTTCGGCTTTTGAATATAGAAAAGACAATCATAAACTGTTGGGTAAGATCAGATTGTATTATTCGCTCAATAACAATCTCGGGAATATGTGGTTACATTTATTTCAAAACAAATAAACCAAAAATGAGAGCACCAGAGATGTCAGCAGCAGTAAGTAGCCTGTCTGTCTGGGAAGAAAACCTAATTCTACCAGTTTCTGAATGCTTATAGAGGTCCCATAAATTCCAGATCTTTCAATGGATGTGTGTTTCATTTAAGTGCCAAAAATGTTCCTGTCCCTGGAGGGGACTCGAAGGAATCTCTGGAAAACCAAAGATTGTTATAGATCGAATAGCACAACCTGATCTTAGACATCAATTGATGATTGTCTTTTCCACATTCAAATGCCCAATAGGTTTCTCAGCTGAGTTCAGCATTCCGATCTTTGGATGAATTGCAAAGTGTCTACAGATCTATCATTTCTGGGAGTTCCTTAAGAAGTTTTATACTCAAATGGAAAGTCTGGTTGCGTCATTACAAGGACAGAACCTTATCACAGTCATATTGTCCTTCAAAGTTGATTTCCAATAGTCCATTTTAATCCTGGAGGTAGAGAATTTCATTCTTGAAGACATACAAACAACGGGAAAGGCCAATTACATGAAAACTATATCTGGCACTTGACCAGAAGAAGATTGATTCCGTGCCGATTTCAAAGGAGCATGTTTATGAGTGAGGATCGGTAATTCCTATTTTTTCAGTACTGGAAAGTCACGATATTAGATTGGAAATATTTTGAGCGAGACACCCAAAGAACTAGGTAGTGGAGGCATGTGAGAAAAAAGAGAATGAGCCACTGCCATCGTGCTTCTATCTGAAGAAACCAGGTTGGAAAAGAAGGAGTTGCTTTTCCAGAAGCTGGGGGTCTGTGTAGCAATCCTGTTCAAATAGCATAGGAGAACATTCTTCAGTTCCAGGCAGGGATTTCGGCCTCTCAGGTTTCCCTTACCCACCTACACATTGATTGTGAGAGCTGGTCTGTGATGCATGAAACTTCAAAGAAATCTCATTGGCTTAGAGAGTTGTCAGGGCAACTGACCAAAAAAGTCAATTGCAGTACTGGTCATTGCCTGAGGATTGGGTTTGAAGGAAAATGAGACACCTGGGCACTATTCCCTGTGGATTCTTGAATGGAAGATATCTCAGAAAAGACACACATGATTGAGAAAGCATAAAAGTCTCCTGTAGATCATGATCACAAGGACACTGTGAAAAATTTAATCCATTGCCAGTATTTGTGGGAATGAGAAGAGGACTGGATTTTTGAACAGGACAATGTCAGGTTTTCCAGTACATCGTCTAATTCGATCTTTCTTTCTCACTTTCTATCTTTCTGTCTTTTACTACAGACCCACAACAACCGACTGTTTTCCTGGATCACTATCCCTCCCAGAAATTGTTTTTTCTGCTTAGTGAGGGAGGGATATTAGGTAAAGTACAATGTGTTGTTTCATTTACTTCAGAAAAAATAAACCAAAATAGAGAGCACCAACGATGTCAGCATCAGTAAGTAGCCTGTCTTTCTAGGAAGAAAACCTAATACGACCACGTTCTGAGTGCTTATAGAGATCCCATAAATTCCAGATCTTTCAAGTGACCTGTGTTCCTTTTCAAGTCCCAAAAATGTTCTTGTCCTTGTTTTGGAGTCAAAGGAATCCTTGGGGAACCAGAGATTGTTATAGATCAAATAGCACAACCAGATCTTAGACAAGAATTGATTATTGTCTTTCCATATTCAAACGCGCAACAGGTTTCTCAGCTGAGTTGAGCATCCCATCTTTTTGAAGAATTGCAAAGAGTCTACAGCTCTATCATTTGTGGGAGTTCCTTAAAAATTTTTCTACTAAAATGGAAAGCCTCTTTGCAGCATTGTGAAGACAAGACCTTATTACAGGCATAGTGACCTTCAAACTTGGTTTCCAATAGTCCATTTTAATACTGGAGGTAGAGAATTTCATTCTTGAAGACAGAAAGACGAAAGGAAAGGCCAATCATATCTAAAGCTTCTCTGTCACTTGACCAGAAAAAGATTGATTCCGTGCCGATTTCAAAGGAGCGTATTTATTAGTGAGGGACGGTAATTCACATTTTTCCTGACTTGAAAGTAACGATATTAGATTGCAAATATTTTTAGTGAGACAACCAAAGAAATAGGCAGTGGAGGCAGGTGAGGAAAAGGGAATGAGCCACTGCAATCTTGCTTCTATCTGAAGAAATCAAGTTGGAACAGAGAGTGTTGCTTTTCCTGATGCTGGGGGTCTGTGAAATGATCCTGTTCAAGTGGCAAAGGAGAACATTCTTTAGTTCCAGGCAGGTATTTAGGCTTCTCTGGTTCCCCATCCCCACCTACACATTGCTTTGTGAGAGGTGGTCTGTGATGCTAGAAACTTCAAAGAAATCTCATTAGCTTACAAAGTTGTCAGGACTACTGAGCAAACAAGTCAGTTGCAGTACTCCTCATTGCCTGAGGATGGGGTTTGAAGGAAAAGGAGACACCTGTGCACTATTCCCTGTGGATTCTTGAATGGATGATATCTCAGAAAAGACACACATGATTGAGAAGTCACAAAAAGTCTCCTGTAGATTCTGATCACAAGGACACTGTGAAAAATTTAATCCATTGCCAATATTTGTGGGAATGAGAACAGGACTGGATCTTAGAGCAGGACAATGTCAAATGTCCCAGTACATGGTACAATTCGATCTTTCTTTCTTACTTTCTTTCTTTCTATCATTCTTTCTTTAATTCTGTGTTTTTCTACAGACCCACATCAACCCTCTCTTTTCCTGGATCACTATCCCTCCCAGAAATTGTTTCCTTCTGTTTAGTGAAGGAGGGATATTAGGCAAAGTACAATGTGTGGTTTCATTTACTTCAAAACAAATAAACCAAAAAACAAAGCACCAAAGATGTCAGCATCATTAAGTAGCCTGTCTTTCTGGGAAGAAAATCTAATTTTACCACGTTATGAATGCTTATAGAGGTCCGATAAATTCCAGACCTTTCAAGTGACCTGTGTTGCTTTAAAGTGCCAAAAATGTTCCTGTCCCTGTTGTGGACTCCAAGGAATCTTTGGGGGAACCAGAGATTGTTACAGATTGAATAGCACAACCTGATTTTAGACAACAATTAATGATTGTCTTTTCCATATTCAAAAGCCGAACAGGTTTCTCAGTTGAGTTGAGCATCCCAATCTTTTGAAGAATTGCAAAGTGTCTTCAGCTCTATCATTTGTGGGAGTTCCTTAAGAAGTTTTCTATTCAAATGGAAAGTCTGTTTGTGTCATTGCTAAGATAGAATATTTCACGGGCATATTGTCCTTCAAACTTGATTTCCAATAGTCCATTTTCATCCTGCAGGTAGAGAATTTCATTCTTGAAGAAATAAAGACAATGGGAAAGACCAATCACATGAAAACTATCTCTGTCACTTGAACACAAGAGCATTGATTCCGTGCCGATTTCAAAGGAGCATATTTATGAGTGAGGGACGGTAATTTGCATTTTTTCATGACTTGAAAGTCACCATATTAGATTGGAAATATTTTGAGCGAGACACCCAAAGAACTAGGTATTGGAGGCTGGTAAGAAAAGAGAGAATGAGACTCTGCCATCGTTCTTCTACCTGAAGAAATCAGGTTGGAACAGAGAGAGTTGCTTTTCCAGATGCTAGGGGACTGTGTAGCAATCCTGCTCACATGGCATGGGAGAACATCCTTCGGTTTCAGATGGGTATTTTGACCTCTCTGGTTTCCCATCCACTCCTTCACTTTGCTTTGTGAGGGCTGGTCTGTGATGCAAGAAATGTCAAAAAATCTCATTGGCTTCAAGCGTTGTCATGGTGCCTGACCAAACAAAACTCAATTGCAGTATCCCTCATTGCCTCATGATAGGGCTTGAAGGAAAATAAGACACCTGGGGGCTATTCCCTGTGGATTCTTGAATGGAAGATATCTCAGAGAAAACACACATGGCTGAGAAGGCGCAAAAGTCTCCTGTAGATCATGATCACAAGTACACTGTGAAAAATCTAATCCATTGCCAGTATTTGTGGGAATGAGAAGAGGACTGGATCATAGAGCAGGACAATGTCAGATGTCCCAGTGCATGGTCCAATTTGATCTTTCTTTCTTACTTTCTTTCTTTCTATCTTTCTTTGTTTCTTTCCGTCTTTTTCTACAGACCCAAATAAACCCACTGTTTCCCTGGATCACTATCCCTCCCAGATATTGTTTGCTTCTGCTTAGTGAAGGAGGGGTATTAGGTAATGTACAATGTGTGGTTTCATTTACTTCAAAACAGATAAACTGAAAAACAGAGCACCAAAGATGTCTGCATCAGTTAGTAGTCTGTCTTTCTGGGAAGAAAACCTAATTCTACCACATTCTGAATGCTTATAGAGGTTCCATAAATTCCAGAACTTTCAAGTGACCTGTGTTGCTTTTAAAGGACCAAAAGTGTACCTGTCCTTGTTTTGGACTCAACAGAATCTGTGGGGGAATCAGAGATTGTTATAGATCGAATAGCACAACCTGATCTTAGACAGCAATTGATGATTGTATTTTCCTTATTCAAATGCTGAACAGGTTTCTCAGCTGAGTTGAGCATACCAATCTTTTGAAGAATTGCATAGTGTCTACAGCTCTATATTTGTGGGAGTTTCTTAAGAAGTTTTCTACATACATGGAAAGTCTGTTTGCATCATTGCTAAGACAGAACTTTATCACAGGCATATTGTCCTTCAAACATGATATCCAACAGTCCATTTTCATCATAGAGGTAGAGAATTTCATTCTTGAAGACATAAAGACAACAGGAAAGGCCAATCACATGAAAACTATCTCTGTCACTAGACCACAATAAGATTGATTCCATGACGATTTCAAAGGAGCTTATTTATGATTGAGGAATGGCAATTCCCTTTTTTGTCATGACTTGAAAGTCACCATATTAGATTGGAGTTATTTTGAGCGAGACACCCAAAGAACTAGGTAGTGGAGGCAGGTGAGAAAAAAGAGAATGAGCCACTGCCATTGTGCTTCTATCTGAAGAAATCAGGTTGGAACACAGAGAGTTGCTTTTCCAGATGCTGGGATTTAGTATAGCGATCCTGTTCAAATGGCATAGAACAACATTCTTCCGTTCCAGGCAGGAATTTTGGCCTCTCTGGTTTCTTATCCCCATCTACACATTGCTTTGTAAGAGGTGGTCTGTGATGCAAGAAACTTCAAGGCAATCTCATTGGCTTAGAGAGTTGTAAGGGCGACTGACCAAACAAGTCAGTTGCAGTACTCCTCATTGCCTGAGGATGGTGTTTGAAGGAAAAGGAGACACCTGGGCGCTATTCTGTGGATTCTTGAATGGAATATATGTCAGAAAAGACACACATGATTGAGAAGGCACAAAAGTCTCCTGTAGATCATGATCACAAGGACACTATGAAAAATTTAATCCATTGCCAGTTTTTGTGGGAATGAGAAGATGACTGGATCTTAGAGCAGGACAATGTCAGATGTCTCAGTACATGGTCCAATTCTACCTTTCTTTCTTACTTTCTATCTTTCTTTCTGTCTGTCTTTTTCTACAGACGCACATCAACCCACTGTTTTCCGGGCTCACTATCCCTCCCAGAAATTGTTTTCTTCTGCTCAGTGAAGGTGGGATATTAGGTAAAGTACAATGTGTTGTTTAATTTACTTCAAAACAAATAAACTGAAAAACAGAGCACCAAAGATGTCAGCATCAGCAAGTAGCCTGTCTTTCTACGAAGAAAACTTAATTCTACCACGTACTGAATGCTTATGCAGATCCCACAAATTCCACATCATTCAATTGAGCTGTGTTGATTTTAAAGTGCCCAAAATGTTCTTGTACCTATTCTGGACTCAAAGGAATCTTTGACGGAACCAGAGATTGTTACAGATTCAATAGCACAACTTGATTTTAGACAACAATTGATGATTGTCTTTTCCATATTCAAACGCCGATCAGATTTCTCAGTTGAGTTGAGCATCCCAATATTTTGAAGAATTGCTAAGTTTCTACAGCTCTATCATTTGTGGGAGTTCCTGAAAAATTTTCTTCTCAAATGCAAAGTCTGTCTGCGTCATTGCAAAGATAGAACTTTATCACAGGCATATTGTCCTTCAAACATGATTTCCAATAGTCCATTTTAATCATGGAGGTAGAGAATTTCATTCTTGAAGACAAAAAAGATATTGGAAAGTCCAATCACATGAAAAGTAACTCTGGCACTTGACCAGAAGAAGACTGATTCCGTGTCGATTTCAAAGTGATTTATGAGTGAGGAATAGCAATTCCCATTTTTGCCATGACTCGAAAATCACGAAATTAGCTTGGAAATATTTTGAGCGAGACACCCAAAGAACTAGATCGTAGAGGCAGGTGAGAAAAAAGAGAATGAGTCACTGTCTTCATGCTTCTACCTGAAGAAATCATGTTGGAACAGAGAGAGATGCTTTTCCTCATGCTGGAGACTGTGTATCGGTCCTGCTCACATGACAAAGGAGAACATTCTTCGGTTCCAGGCGGGTATTTTGGCCTCTCTGGTTTCCATTCCACTCCTTCATTTTGCTTTGTGAGAGGTGGTCTGTGATGCAAGAAACTTCAAAGAAATCTCATTGGCTTAGAGCATTGTCAGAGTGACTGACCAAACAGAACCCAATTGCTGTACTCCTCATTGCCTGGGGATAGGATTTGAAGGAATTGGAGTGAACTTGGCCCTATTCACTGTGGATTTTGAATGGAAGATATCTCAGAAAAGACACACATGACTGAGAAGGCACAAAAGTCTCCAGTAGATCATGACCACAAGGACACTGTGAAAAACTTAATCCATTGCCAGTATTTGTGAGAATGAGAAGAGGACTGGATCTTAGAGCAGGACAATGTCAGATGTCCCAGTACATGGTCCAATTCGATCTTTCTTTCTCACTTTCTAGATTTCTTTCTTCCAGTCTGTGTTTTTCTACAGACCCACATCAACCCACTGTTTTCCTGGATCACAATCCATCACAGAAATTGTTTTCTTCTGCTTAGTGAAGGAGGGATATTAGGTAAAGTATAATGTGTGGTTTCATTTACTTCAAAACAAATAAACCAAAAAACAAAGCACCAAAGGTGTCAGCATCAGTAAGTAGCCTGTCTTTCTGCGAATAAAAGCTAATTCTACCACATTCTGAATGCTTACAGAGGTCCCATAAATCCCAGATCTTTCAAGTGACCTGTTTTGCTTTAAAGTGCCAAAAATGTTCCAGTCCCTGTTGTGGACTCCAAGGAATCTTTGGGGGAACCAGAGATTGTTATAGATCAAATAGCACAACCTGGTCTTAGACAACAATTGATGATTGCCTTTTCCATATTCAAACGCCCAACAGGTTTCTCAGCTGAGTTGAGCATCCCGATCTTTTGAAGAATTGCAAAGTTTTTACAGCTCTTTCAAATGTGGGAGTTCCTTAAGAAGTTTTCTACTCAAATGCAAAGTCTGTTTGCGCCATTGCAAAGACAGAACTTTATCACAGGCATATTGTCCTTTAAGCTTGATATCCAATAGTCCATTTTAATCCTGGAGGTAGAGAGTATCATTCTTTAAGTCACAAAAGCAACGGGAAAGGCCAATCACATGAAAAGTTTCTCTGGCACTTGACCAGAAGAGGTTTGATTCCATGCCGATTTCAAATGAGCATATTTATGAGTGAGGAACAACAATTTCTATTTTTGTCATGAATTCAAATCACAATATTAGATTGGAAATATTTTGAGATAGACACCCAAGGAACTAGATAGTGGAGGCAGGAAAGAAAAAAGAGAATGAGCCACTGCCATCGTGTTTCTATCTGAAAAAATCAGGTTGGATCAGAGAGAGTTGCTTTTCCTGATGCTGGGGGTCTGTGTATCGGTCCTGTTAACATGACATAGGAGAACATACTTTGGTTCCTGGCAGTTATTTTGGCCTCTCTGGTTTCCCATCCACTCCTACACTTTGCTTTGTGAGAGGTGGTCTGTGATGCAAGAAACTTCAAAGAAATCTCATTGGCTTCGAGCGTTTTCATGGTGAATGACCAAAAAGATCTCAATTGCAGTACTCCTGATTGCCTGAGCATTGGGTTTGAAGGAAAAGGAGACAACTGGGCGCTATTCCCTGTGGATTCTTGAATGGAAGATATCCCAGAAAAGACACACATGATTGAGAAGGCACAAAAGTCTCCTGTAGATCATGATCACAAGACACTGTGAAAAATTTAATCCATTGCCAGTATTTGTGGGAATGAGAAGAGGACTAGATCTCAGAGCAGGACAATGTCATATGTCTCAGTACAAGGTCCAATTCGATCTTTCTTTCTTACTTTCTTTCTGTCTGTCTTTTTCTACATACCCGCAACAAGACGCTGTTTTCCTGGATCACTATCCCTCCCAGAAATTGTTTTCTTCTGCGTAGTAAAAGAGGGATATTAGGTAAAGGACAAGGTGTGGTTACATTTACTTCAAAACAAATAAACCGAAAAACAGAGCACCAAACATGTCAGCATCAGTAAGTAGCCTGTCTTTCTTGGAAGAAAACTTAATTCTACCACGTTATGAATGCTTAGAGGTCCCATAAATTCCAGATCTTTCAAGTGACCTGTGTTGCGTTTAAAGTGCCAAAATTGTTCCAGTCCCTGGTGTGGACTTGAAGGAATCATTGGGGAACCAGAGATTGTTATAGATCGAATAGCACAACCTGATTTTAGACAACAATTGATGATTGTCTTTTCCATATTCAAAAGCCCAACAGTTTTCTCAACTTAGATGAGCATCCCAAACTTTTGAAGATTTACAAAGTTCCTACAGCTCTATCATTTGTGGGACTTCCTTAAGAAGTTTTCCACTCAAATGCAAAGTATGTTTGCATCATTGCAAAGACAGTACTTTATCACATGCATATTTTCCTTTAAACTTGATTTCCATTAATCCATTTTAATTCTGGAGGTAGACAATTTCATACTTGAAGTCACAAAAGCAACAGGAAAGGCCAATCACATGAAAAGTTTCTCTGGCACTTGACCAGAAGAGGATTGATTCCATGCTGATTTCAAAGGAGCATATTTGAGTTAGGAACAGCAATTCCCATTTTTGTCATGACTTCAAATCATGATATTAGATTGGAAATATTTTGAGATAGACACCCAAGGAACTAGATAGTTTAGGCAGGTGATAAAAAAGAGAATGAGCCACTGCCATCGCGCTTCTATCTGAAGAAATCAGGTTGGAACAGAGAGAGTTGCTTTTCCTGATGCTGGGAGTCTGTGTATCGGTCCTGTTCACATGGCAAAGAGAATATTCTTCGGTACCAGGGAGGTATTTTGGCCTCTCTGGTTTCCCATCCACTCCTACTCTTTGCTTTGTGAGAGGTGGTCTGTGATGCAAGAAACTTCAAAGAAATCTCATTGGCTTAGAGAGTTGTCACATTTACTGACCAAACAGATCTCAATTGCAGTACTCCTCATTGCCTGAAGATGGGGTTTGAAGGCATTGGAGACACCTGGGCCCTATTCCCTGTGGATTCTTGAATGGAAGATATCTCAGAAAAGACACACATGACTCATAAGGCACAAAAGTCTCCTGTAGATCATGATCACTAGGACACTGTGAAAAATTTAATCCATTGCCAGTATTTGTGGGAATGAGAAGTGGACTGGATCTTAGAGCAGGACAAGGTCAGATGTCCCAGTATATGGTCCAATTTGATATTTCTTTTTTTCTTTCTTTTATCTTTCTTTCTTTATTCTACAGATCCACATGAGCCCACCGTTTCCCGGGCTCGCTATCCCTCCCAGAAATTGTTTTCTTCTGCTCAGTGAAGGAGGAATGTTAGGTAAAATATAATGTGTGGTTTCATTTACTTCCAAACAAATAAACCAAAAAACAGAGCACGAAAGATGACAGCATCAGTAAGTATCCTGTCTTTCTATGAAGAAACTTAATTCTACCACATTCTGAATGATTACGCAGATCCCATAAATACCAGATCTTTCAATTAACGTATGTTGCTTTTATGGCGCCAAAAATGTTCCTGTCCCTGTTGTGGACTCAAAGGAATCTTAGGGAAACCAGAGATCGTTAGAGATTTAATAGCACAACCTGATCTTAGAAAACAATCCATGTTTATCTTTTCCATATTCAAACGCCGAACAGTTTTCTAAGCTGACATGAGCATCCCAACCTTTTGAAGAATTACAAAGTGTATACAGATCTATCATTTGTGGGAGTTAATTAGGAAGTTTTCTACTCAAATGGAAAATCTGTTTTCATCATTGCAAAGTACAGTACCGTAGCACAGGCATATTGTCTTCAAACATGATTTACAATAGTTCATTTTAATCTGGGAGGTAGAGAATTTCATTCTTGAAGACAAAAAGACAATGGGAAAGGCCAATCATATGAAAAGTATCACTGTCACTTGACCAGAAGAAGATTGATTCCGTGACGACTTCAAAGGAGCATATTTATGAGTGAGGAACGGCAATTCCCATATTTTCATGCCTTGAAAGTCATGATAGTAGATTGGAATTATTTTAAGCGAGACAACCAAAGAAATAGGTAGTGGAGATAAGTGAGAAAAAAGAGAATTAGCCACTGCCATCGTGCTTCTATCTAAAGAAATCAGATTGTAACAGAGAGAGTTCTTTTTCAAGATGCTGGGTGTCTTGTGGCGATCCTGCTCACATGGTATAGGACAACATTCTTCAGTTCCAGGCAGGCATTTTGGCCTCTCTGGTTACCCATCTCCACCTACACGTTGTTTTGTGAGATGTGGTCTGTGATGCATGAATCTTCAAAGAAATCTCATTGGCTTAGAGCATTGTCATTGCGACTGACCAAACAGAGCTCAATTGCAGTACTCCTCATTGCCTCAGGATCGGGCTTGAAGGAAAAGGAGACACATGGGCGCTATTCCCAGTGGATTTTTGAATGGAAGATATCTCAGAGAAGACACACATGACTCAGAAGGCACAAAAGTCTCCTGTGGACCATGATCACAAGGACACTGAAAATTTTAATCCATTGCCAGTATTTGTGGGAATAAGAAGAGGACTGGATCTCAGAAGAGGGCAAGGTCAGATGTTTCAGTACATGGTCCCTTTCTTTCTTTCTTTCTTTCTTTCTTTCTTTCTTTCTTTCTTTCTTTCTTTCTTTCTTTCTTTCTTTCTTTCTTCCTTGCACAGACCCAAATCAGCCCACTGATTCCCAGACTCACTATCCCTCACAGTAATTATTCTCTTCTGCTGAGTGGAAACGTGATATTAGGTAGAGTACAATCTGTGGTTTAATTTACTTCAAAACAAATACACTGAGATAAAGAGAACCAAAGTTGGCAGCATCACAATGTAGCCTGCTTTACAAGAAGAAAACCTAATTAGACCACGTTGTGAATGCTTACAGATGTCCCTTAAATTCCAGATCTTTCAAGTGAACTGTGTTGCTTTTACAGTGCCCAAGATGTTCCTGTCCCAGTTGTGGATTCAAAGGACTATTTGCTGAACCAGAGATTTTTATAGATCGAATAGCACAACCTGATCTTACACAACAATTGATTATTGTCTTTTCAATACTCAAACGCCGAACTGGTTTCTCTGCTGAGTTGAGCATCCCGATGTTTTGAAGAATTACAAAGTGTATACCTCTCTATCATTTATGGGAGTGCATTAATAAGTTTTCTACTCAAATGGAAAATCTGTTTGTGTCATTGCAAAGACAGAACCTTATCACAGGCCTATTGTCCTTACAACTGGATTTTCAATAGTCCATTTTATTCCTGGAGGTAGAGAATTTCATTGTTGAAGAAACAAAGGCAATGGGAAAGGCCAATTATATGAAAAGTATCTCTTGCACTTGACCAGAAGAGGATTGATTGCGTGAAGATTTCAAAGGAGCATGTTTATGAGTGAGGAACAGCAATTTGCACTTGTTCATGTCTTGAAAATCATGAAATGAGCTGGGAAATATTTTGAGCGAGACATCAAAAGAACTAGGTAGTGGAAGCAGGTGAGAAAAAGAGAATGAGACACTGCCATCGTGCTTCCATGTAAAGAAATCAGGTTGGAATAGAAAGAGTTCTTTTTCCAGATGCTGGGTGTCTGTGTAGCCATCCTGTTCACATGGCATAGGACAACATTTTTCGGTTCCAGGCAGGTCTTTTGTCCTCTCTGGTTTCACATTCCCTCCTACATTTTGCTTTGTGAGAGGTGGTCTGTGATGCAAGAAACTTCAAAGAAATCTCATTGGCTTAGGGTGTTGTCATAGCGACTGACCAAACAGAACTCAAATACAGTACTACACATTGCCTCAGGATGGGGCTTGAAGGAAAATGAGACACCTGGGCGCTATTCCCTGTGGATTCTTGAATGGAAGATATCTCAGAGAAGTCACACATGACTCAGAAGGCACTAAAATCTCCTGTGTATCATGATCACAAGGACACTGTGGAAAATTTAGTCCATTGCCAGAATTTGTGCGAATGAGAAGAGGACTGGATCTCAGAGGAGGACAAGGTCAGATGTACATGGTCCCATTTTTTCTTTCTTCCTTCTCTCCTTCCTTCCTTCCTTTCTTTCTTTCTCCCTTCCTTCCTTCCTTCCTTCCTTCCTTCCTTCCTTTCTTTCTTTCTTTCTTTCTTTCTTTCTTTCTTTCTTTCTTTCTTTCTTTCTTTCTTCCACAGACCCAAATCAGCCCACTGATTCCCAGATTCACTATCCCTCGCAGTAACTGTTTTCTTCTGCTTAGTGCAGGAGTGATATTAGGTAAAGTACAATCTGTAGTTTAATTTACTTCAAAAGAAAAAATCAGAAAAAAAGAGAGCCAAATTTGTCAGCATCAGTATGTAGCCTGCTTTGCAGGAAGAAATCTAATTAGATCACGTTGTGAATGCTTATAGAAGTCCCATAAATTCCAGAACTTTCAAATGAACTGTGTTGCTTTGAAAGTGCCCAATATGTTCCTGTCCCTGTTGTGGATTCAAAGGTCTCTATTTTGAACTAGATATTGTTCTAGATCGAATACCACAACCTGATCTTCTCAACAATTGATAATTGCCTTTCCATACTCATTCGCCAAACTGGTTTCTCTGCTGAGTTGAGCATCCAGATCTCTGGAAGAATTGAAAAGTGTCTACCTCTCTATCATTTGTGGGAGTACATTAAGGAGTTTTCTACTCAAATGGAAAATCTCTTTGTGTCATTGCAAAGATAGAACGTTATCACAGGCATATTTTCCTTCAAACTGGATTCCCAATAGTCCATTTTTATCCAGGACATAGAGAATTATCCGGAGCCATCCAGCCTGGACATGCTTGCCCTTGATACTGTCACTAATCTGAACTCTGTTACTGTTTGTTGCCTGAGCTTAGTAGTCTATTATCTTTATAAGTGTAAACAGCCCTGCCCTTTGAAGCTTAACTTGCAGACTTGCTAACCTCCACTTGTCAATAACTATATGCTAATCACCTAAGAGTAGTAGTCTGTTATCTTTAAACTGTAACTGTAAACTGTAAACAGTAACTGTAAACTGTTAACTCTAACTGCAAACAACCCCTTTTTTGTGCCTTATTTGGCACTAGTCTAACATTGGCCCCCTGTTGACTTTACCTCCTTAGCATGATCTGTGACCTTTACTCCTGTCCATTGGCTATATATACCCTGAGATTTGCTCCACTAAACGAGATTTGATCAGAATCCTGTCTTTTCTCCATTTCTCCCGTCGCCTGTCCCCTCAATTCCCACTCCTCCTTCCAGGACTTGCGGATTACAGACCCACAGGCCGGGGAATGTTGCGCCCAAAGCGCGGAGCCTGGACACGGAGGACCCAGTGAGGAAAAGTGCTCGAGGAAGCTAGCTAGCGACATTGGAAATCCGATAACAGAGCCACTGCGGGAGCCTGCTGCAGTTTCGGCTATAAGGAAAGTGGGTAGAGCACTCAATAATGGGGCAGGAATCAAGTTCATATGAGGAAAATGTGGTACCGGAATTAAGTTTAAATGGGGAAATTATGGTACAGTTAACTGAAGTTTTAAAGACACGAGGAGTAAAGGTTATGAAAAAGAATTTGTTCAAGTTTTTTGACTTTATTAAAAATTCATGTCCTTGATATGATATGATTGATAGTAGCAACTGGAAAAGAGTAGGGAACGCCTTGAATGATCATTACGAGATTTTTGGAGCCAAGTGGGTTCCTGTTACTGCTTTCACTTATTGGGGTTTGATAAGAGATTTAATTAATATTCAAGAGGATAACCCAAAAGTTAGAACTGTAATTTCCCGAGTGGAGGACACTTTAAAATCCAGTAGTAAGCCGCCCCCTCTTTGTGAATCTTCTTGTTCTGATGAAGACTTGAAGTTTGATCATATCTCGTTACATGATGAAGACCATAGGGTATCTACTAGGAAATAAAAATTACCTTTAAAATCACATTATTTTGGAAAACCTTTTGGCTCTAAAGAACAAGTCCATAATTTGACTGATCCCGGAGATTTTGTAGTGGATGAACCAACTCCTGATCCTTCAGAGGTGGATTGGGATGACTTAGATGAAGAGGTCACTAAATACCATAACCCTGACTGGCAACCCTCGACCTCAAATCCCCCCCCTTGCATTTCCCCTTTACAACCTCCTGCTCCTTTGATGCCTTTCAGTCAGGCTTGTGCTAAAACACATGTCTCTTCTCAGTCAACGTTTAAAATGAAAACTCAGTTGTCCAAGGGAGACAAGCCTTCTGGCTTGTCTTCTTTTCAGCGCTCTTGCAAGAAATTGGTTTTTCCAGTAATTGAGGTTGAAGCCAATGATGACAATAGTGATGAGGATGCAGTTCCCACAAGAAAACAAGAGCCCTTTAAATTTTTGTTATTGAAAGGACTCAAACAGGCAGTCTCCACTTATGGACCCAACACACCATTTACTATGAGCCTTGCAGAAGCTCTTTGTGATAAATGGCTCACCCCAGGGTATTGGAATACATTGGCAAAGTCCATCCTTTCAGGCGGAGATTATTTACTATGGAAGTCAGAATATTTCGACCAATGTTAAGATATGGCTAGAAAGAATGCTTGTACTGACACCCCATGGACTCAAGATATGTTGTTGGGTGAAGGGGATTACTCTACTTTAGAAGAACAAATAAAGTTCCCCCCTGGGTTATATATGCAAATTCAGACCATAGCGCTTAAAGCATGGAAAAGAATTTCTACCAAATGGGAAGCCAATGTTACCTTCACCAATATTAAACAAAAAACTGATGAGTATTTCCCAGATTTTACTAATAGGCTTATAACTGCTCCTGAGAGGCTGTTTGGGAGTTCACAAACTAGTTCAGAATTTATCAAACAGTTGGCCTTTGAAAATGCTAACCCTGCTTGTCAGGCAGCTATACACCCTCACAAAAACAAAACCGACTTACACAGATATATATGCCTGTGTGCGGACATAGAGCCCTCTTACCAACAGGAGCTGGCAATGCTTGCTGTCTTCAGTGGCCAAACAGTTAAAGATTTTTTTGGCCGACAAAGATAAGACCAAACGGGTATGTTTCAAATGTCGTGAAAATGGTCATTTTGCACGAGAATGTTCTTTTTCCCGTCACCCTTTTAATACCTTACAGAGGGAGAAACGGCCATTGTCCTCTCCTAGAATATGCCCAAAATGCAGAAGGGGAAGACATTGGGCCAGTGAATGTAACTCTAGGACTGACATTTCCGGTCATCCCATTTCCCTACAGTCGGGAAATGGGATGTGGAGCCTGCCCCAGGCCCCGAAACAATTTTATGGGAAAGACAGCTTTGTTCGAGCCAGCAACAACAATCCGTTTCGAGCCTCTGCCGAGCCACCCCAGGCAGCGCAGGACTGGACCTCTGTTCCTCCTCTCACACAGTACTAACCGCTGAAATGGGAACGCAAGCCTTAAGCACTGGAATGAATGGTCCTTTGCCCCAAAAAACTTTTGGATTGACTTCAGGAAAAAGTCGTGTTACCATGAAAGGTTTGCAGATTTACCCAGGAGTAATTGATAATGATTTCACTGAAGAAATTAAAATTATGGTCAAAGCTGCTAGTAATATCATCACTATTTCTCAGGGAGAACGAATAGCACAGTTGATTTTGCTGCCATTGATTAAGACTAATAATAAGAGTCAACACCCTAAAAGAGGAACTGGAGGTTTCGGATCCTCGGATGTATATTGGGTGAAACCTTATTTGATTTTATGGCTAGACGGCAAATCATTTACAGGTAAAATATATACAGGAGCTGATGTAACCATAATCAGACAGGAAGACTGGCCCCCTAACTGGCCTACCTCAGAAACTTTAACAAATTTAAGAGGAATTAGACAAAGTAGTATTCCCAAACAAAGTTCCAAATACCTCACATGGAGGGACAAAGAAAACAATTCAAGCCTGATCAAACCATATGTCATCCCCGAACTGCCTGTTAACCTTTGGGGCAGAGATTTGCTTTGACAAATGAAAATCATGATGTGCAGCCCTAACGATGTAGTTACTGCACAAATGCTAGTTCAGGGGTATAGCCCTGGAAAAGGAGTAGGAAAAGAAGGAAATGGTGTCTGACAACAAATTCCAGCCATGGGACAATTAGACAAAAAGGGCTTTAGAAATTTTTGATTTCAGCCATTGACATGCCTGCACCCGAAGGATGCGCTGATCCAATCACTTGGAATTCAGCTGAACCTGTTTGGGTTGATCAATGGCCCATGATCAGTGAAAAGTTGATTGCCGCCCAGCAGTTAGTGCAGGAACAGTTAAATGCAGGGCATATCACAGAAAGTACTTCTCCGTGGAATACTCCTATATTTGTCGTAAGGAAAATGTCAGGGAAATGGAAACTTTTGCAAGACTTAAGGGCTGTCAGCTCCACCATGGTACTTATGGGCGCCCTTCAACCTGTGCTGCCTTCCCCCGTAGCAATCCCTCAAGGGTATTTTAAGTTGTTATAGATCTTAAAGACTGCTTTTTCACGTTTCCTTTGGAACCTGATGATCAAAAGAGATTTGTTTTTAGTGTACCGTCCATAAACTTTAAAGAACTAATGAAACGGTATCAGTGGAAAGTGTTGCTTCAGGGAATGGCTAATAGTCCCACCTTGTGTCAGAAGTATGTAGCTGCTGCTGTACAACCTATCAGGGACCGTTGGGATATGATGTATATTACTCATTACATGGGTGATATACTGATACCAGGGCGCGTTGGAGAACAGGTCTTGCAGTGCTTTGCTCAACTAAAACAGGAATTGATGAAAGCTGGACTGCAGATAGCCCCAGAGAAGGTGCAGCTGCAGGAGCCATATACCTATTTGGATTTTCAAATAAACGGAACAAAATTATTAATCAAATGGCTGTCATCCTTAGACATCAATTAAAGACTCTTAATGTTTTCCAAAAGCTCTTAGGAGTTATGAATTGGCTCCGGCCATATTTAAAACTGACCACAGGTGATCTGAAACCCCTGTTTGACAGTTTAAAAGGTGATCCCCATCCTAAATCTGCCAGATCGATCTCTGAGAAGGCATTGATTGCCCTCCAGCGAGTAGAAGATGCAATTGCGGCCCAGTTTGTCACTAGCATAGACTATAATCGGTCTTTAGCATTTATAATTTTCAATAAAGCAGTCACACCTACTGGCCTCTTTTGGCAAGGCAGCCCAATTATGTGGATCCATTTGCCCTCTTCCCCAAAAAAGGTCTTGCTTCCCTATTATGATGCTATAGCGAATTTAATTATTATGGGAAGAAAAGATGGCAGCGGCTATTTTGGTATAGAGCCTTCAAATATCATACAACCCTATTCCAAATCCCAAATTAATTGGTTATTGCAGAACACGGAGACATGGCCAGTAGCTTGCGCCTCTTATGCAGGTAGTTTGGATAATCACTATCCACCAAATAAATTAATGCAGTTTTGCAAATTACATGCCTTTGTTTTCCCCAAAGTTACTAGTAAAGAACCTTTGGATGATGCTTTACTAGTGTTCACAGATGGGTCAGCCACAGGAGTTGCTGCCTATTCCTTTGCTAACAAAGTAATTAAGTTTAAAACAAATTTTACCTCTGCTCAGTTGGTAGAGTTGCAAGCTATGATTGCAGTTTTATCA
>PVJH01019437.1:0-42784 GCA_004026705.1 Nesogale talazaci
AGGGGAGTAAAAAGGGAGTTCAAAAGTGATAGGATAACTGAGGGAATGGGGCACTAATCCACCCAGGGAGGGAGTATGGGTCTTGTCTCCACAGAAACCAGAGTGGGTGAGCAGTTCCTACCACGAAACAACCAACCATGAAGACAATGTGGACGCACGGAAGGATGCGAGAAAAGAGAGCTATAGAGCCGGACGCAACCGAGTCAGATGGACTCCATCTCTAGTAGTGGGCATGGCAGAGAACAGGGTGGGGGAGGGGCCAGCATCTCACAACCACAGGGACAAAGAAAAGAAGGGAGGAAGAAGAAGAGAGCTGGTCCAAGCTCCACGCCGACACATGATGCTCAGAGGAATACATCCCTCTGGAGACCCATTGCGCCCCAGAAAGGACTGGGCAAATGATTCCTGGGGGCACGAGAGAGGAGAGGAGAAGGGGGGGAGGGAAAACACATGGACAGGTTGGGGGAGCAATAAGTGGTTAGGAATCGATGGAAAGGAGGGTATGGGAGGTCTGGTCAGGATTAAGCAAGGACAATGAATATGAGAAAACAAGGACACTTTAAATAAAACCAACAGTTAAAAGCAGAAGAAAGGCCTTTCTCAGGCTCCTTTGCGGCCTTTGGTAAGGTTGGGGTGTTTGTCTTTGTTGGTGGAGGCCGCCCTCCTGTGGTCGGCATAGCACACTGCAGCACTGGGCACCAGGCGGGCCTGCCACTAAGCCATTCTTGCAGAGCTGTAGGGGCCCGTAGAGGGCCCCACTTCAGGCCCAGGGGACCATAACGACTTCCCCAGCTTTCCAAGTTCCACAAGTGACTGTCCCTTTCTGGCCCTGACGCTGAGCCTGGGCCTAGTGAAGTTTCTGTGGACAGAAAGACAGGAGACCCCGGAATTGGCCTGGGCTGTGACAACAGTGATGAGGGTCAGGCTACTCTTAGCCAGTTGCCTGGCCTTAAGCACACCACCTGCCTCTTCGCGGCCTCATGGCCTCGTCTATCTAAATATTGGGGATCCAGGAACGTTCACCAACATCAAACCAAGCTCAGCACTCACGGCTGCACCTGGACCCCCAGGGACCCCTGGGTCGGGTAGACGTGCCCCACGGGTTTTCCAGTCTGTGACTCTTTCTTGAGAGCCCCGCCTTCCTCCCACAAAGAGAACTATCCAACCCCAGCCCAGTTCGTCCAGCCCTGCCTAGAGCTGCGTGGGGATGCTGCTTGCCTTGCTGCTGAGGGCCACTCCTTGGGATTGGATGGAAACCCTTACCGATAACCCTCTGAGGCTTGACACATTATGGGCCACTCCACCACCTGTGGGCTCCCTTCCTCGGGGCTTTTGACTGCTTCTCCCCCTCAACATGCAACTCAGGAACAACCCTTAGTGTCCCCCTGAGCCAATCACAGCTGTGGAGCCCACCGTGCTCTTCACCCAACGCCCTTCTCATTCATTTTCTTAAAGGGGCAGGAACCCTGCCCCACCCACAGTGTGAGTCTAGAGAACTGGGGTGGAGTGCATTCTGAGTCGGGGTGCTAGCTGCAAGGTCACCAGTTCAAAGCACCTTGGGAGAAAGACGAGGCTTTCTACTCACAGAGTGAGGGTCTCAGAACCCCACGGGGCAGTTGTGCTCCGTCCTCCGCTCGCGGTGAGTCAGAATTGACTCCACACTGTGCATGGCTTGCCTTCTGACGAGGCTCCAGAAGAGAGTAGCGTGTTCTTCGGACTCCCTGATGCCTTCCGGTGAGTTCACTTTATGCTCGAGGGTGTTTGCATTGGAGTTCTGTCACACTTGTCCTCAACACAGTCTCAAACCCACAGAGATCACCTCTGAACCGGCTGTTCCTGTGCGCGTGCCGCTGCCACCCCCAACAAGGACAGGTGTCACTGTGCAGGTGCCACACTGGCCACCTTTCCGTCTGGGCCTCGGCTCCGTCCCTGCTAAGAGAGGCACAAAAGCAACCTCACAACCACCCTCACTGCTGATGCCACCTCATGGCACCTTGTGAGACAGGGTGGACCGACCCCGTGTGTTTCTGAGGTGGTGCTCTTCCTGGGAGGACAGTCTTTCCCTCCTGAGGAGGGGATGCTGACTTCGAACCACTGACCTCACAGTTGGCAGCCCGACGCATATCCACTCCGCCACAGGGAACAATTGACAGAGAGCGGAATGGACCCGAGTCTGGGCTGAGTTCTGGTAGGTGGCTGGACAGTCGCAAGGCTGGCAGGAAAATCCACTCTTCTTGGCGACATCCAGGTCTGGGCAGGCCTGGTGGCTTGCTGAGAAAAATACTCACTATCACTTTTGGGGCGTGGGGAAATGTGGGGGAAGTATCTCTGCTGCCCCCGCCCCCACACTTTCCTGAGGGTGGGAGTGGGGGATAGCCAGGCTTTGAGTTCTGTGCTTCTGGGGAGTGAAACTTAGGAGGCAGGACTAAGCGTTTCTGTTTCAAGTTTGTCACCCAGGTCTGGCCCATCCTCAGGCTGGACCTAACTTCTTCTATTGGGAGGGCCTGGCAGCTCGGGTGCCTAGCTGGTCAGAGGCAGGTCACCTGTGCTTCCTGGATGTGGTTTGTGTTGGGTCCGGTTGACTAGAGAAACACATTGAGAGATACTCATATATGGATGTGAAAGAGCTGTATATCAGAGTAATTATATACACTAAGAAATCATCAAAGCCCACTGTCGATACAGTCCATAGTTCAATATTACTCCATAAGTTTGATACTAGTCCATAAATCCTTCTTCAAACTCATGCAGCACATGCAATAATGCCAAATGCAGGAAGATCACAGGTGCATGGTTGCAAAGTTTTGTAGATCCAATGGCAGTGGAAGCATCTCAACTCTGGTGGGGGAGGGAGAGAGGGAGGAAGGGAGGGAGAGAGAGAGAGAGAGAGAGAGAGAGAGAAGTTTCCCAGAATCTTCATGAGAAGGTCACACCCACAAGGAAGCATTATCAGGCTGTGACCTGATTGACAGCTACACATGCCTTCGCTCTGAATACCCTCAAGTTGACATGACTTGATGTAACTACCACTGGGTGCCTCTCAGCTACCGGGAGAGGAGAGAGGAGTTCTGAGTTTCCGTGGGGACCCCGGGAGGGTAAGGCTATGATTGGAGTGGGATGGGGGGAGGGGGGTGTTGGCTCTGCAAACAGAGTGGCTCATGGGATAAGGCACCCACACCGCAGGGACTGGACACAGACCACAGGACAGCAGCTGCTGCCAGTGGGGGAAGAGGCAGTGGGAGGGGCAGGCAGGGGGAGAGGCAGTCCTATGATCATGACCAGTGACCACCCTACGGACCTTGGTCTGTGTCCTAGGACCCCAGGTATATGGGCTTTCTGTGGGAGTGAAGAGGGGTGGGGACACAGAGTGCAGTGCAAATGCAGATGCTCCCAATGTAGACGCTACACAGGTCCGGCTTGATTGAGCACAGTCAAGCCCGGTGTGGCGTTTCTTAGAGGCCCTGCACTGTGGACACTTCAGCCCAGTCTGGTCGGCTACATGATTCCTCAGAGAGGGGCTCTTGGGGCATGGGGGTGGGGAGGGTCCTGCGGGATGGCCCAGGTTTAAAGTGAGAGTCTCCTGATGGGGATCAGGTGCACATGAATCGGTGTGCACAGGGCAGGGAAGGGGGCAGGTGGGAAGCATGCATCACAGAGCTGTTCCTGGGATTAGAGGTGCTCAGGCCTTGACCTTTCAGAGGTCACCTTCCAGGGCCAGGACCCTTGGGACATGAGCCTACCCGCCCCACTCTGTGACCTGGATTCTCCAGACGGGGAAACTGAGGCTGTGTGGATCGTGGTGCAGGGAGGTGAGTGACCAGGTGGGAGGCTGTCTGCCCACCACAGCCCTCAGCCTCTTGGGGCAAGCAGTCACCAGCTCTTCTTCTCAGCCCCCAGTACCTTTAGAACTGGGGGTGGCCTTGCCTCTCGAGCCCTGCCCCAGTGCCCGCAGCTCAGTGCCCACACACTGAAAGGCAGAGTGGAGGACAGCTGCCAGACAGCTCTGAGGGGAAGACTCAGCAAGCTGGTGAGAGACTTGCCACTCCTCCAGGTCACGGAGCCACGTAAGGCAGACCTGTGCTTCCTGGGTCCTCAGGGCTGTCTTGTCAACGGTGCCCCTGAGTGGGTCGAACACCCACCCTTTCTGACAGCAGGTGTGAGCATTTGCACAGGTGCCTCCCGGGTCTTAACAGGCAGCTTCAGGGGCTGCTCCAACAGTGGCATTTGAGGCTCTGGGGAAGCTGGGCTGGCAAAGAGATTTGGGCAGCTCAGTGTCTTTGGCAGCTGTCTCTCCTTGTCCCCCTATCTCCTTGACATGCTCTGGACATAGACAAGGGTCCCACAGCTGGGAGAGAGTGAGGCGAGAAAGGTCCTCTGAAGTCAGGAAAATCAAGGAGGAGGGAGAGGGCTGCAGGGAATGGTGAGACAGAAACTCCAGTGTCTCTTATTCTTTCCTCTCCACTGCCTGGTCTACTCGCCAAGGGCCCTGTGCAACAGACAGACCAGTTGGCACAGCCTGCTGGGAGACTGGTGCAGGAGGCACAGAGAAGGGGGAGAGAGTACAGGCGCTGGCCTGCCTTCCCTGGGGACAGGTTCCCAGTGCTCTTGGGTCCCCTAGCAGAAGCTGCTCATGGTTTTTTCAGCAAGAGAGTGCATGGGGCTCCTGGCCTGGAAAGTCCTGCCATGAAGCCCAAGTTGGCACCCCTCTCTCATGCCAATCCCCATCTGCCCTCTCTGCATGGAATAACTCCATTCAACAAATTCTTTTTCTGGGCCAGGAAAGGGCAGCCCTGAGTGGAGCAGAAACTTATAGAGACAGAAGACTCTACAAGACAGCGGCAGAAGATGACTCTACAAATTGTGGAGGCAGAAGACTCTACAAGACAGAGCCCAGGTCCCCTCCTCTGCAGGGGTGACCGGCCTTTGAGTGAGTCCCTTTCTAGGCTCCCGACTTGCGCGTTGGCCTGAGAGAGCAAAAGGCAGTGCCTCTGCACAGGCACTGGCGAGGCTGGTGCCACATGGCACCTGGCACACAGTAGATGCACAGTGGAGCATTGCCTGTTCCAACAGGGAGAGAGGGCACTGCACTGGGGGGGTTGGGGGTGGGGAAGGCTTCTTGAAGGAGGTGAGGCTTGACATGGGGGTCCTGAGAGCACCTTAGCTGGCTCTGCCTGTGGCCCCGCCATCTGATTTCCCGGCTCTGCCATTGCCCAGGCCCCGCTCTCCAGCTTTGCCCTGGGCCCAAGAGCTGCGAGATTGCCTTTTGACCCATGCTCGGTCCACTGAAGTCGGTCCTGGGCTCGGGGGGCCCTGATTCTCAATGGGCTGCCTGAAGAACCCCAGTGCTGCCATGGGAGGAGAAGGGCAATTGGGCTCTCTGCTCTCGAACCCCTCCTGTCTGGGGCCAGCTCTGTCTCTGTCATTGTCATGTCACTGATGTGGGTCATGTCATTGGGGGCCAGTCCATTAACTCTCCTTATTGCTTCATTAATCAAATGTTATTTAGGGTCCACCTCGTGGCAGGGGCTGTGTTGGTTACTGAGATGAATAAAACACTGTCTTTAAGGTCACTCTGAATCTAGTGAACTCAAGGGCAATTGGTACAGATGGGGGGTGGGGAAGAGGGGACCGCAAGAATCTCTGCTTTAGGGGATCAAGAAAGAAAGCCCCCACACAGACACCAGTTTATACTAACATGTAAATGACTGATACAACAGATACTCCATTTGTTCCTGGGAATGGGTTTTAGAAAACAAAAGGAAAGCAGGGACACATGTTAGCTAAAAGTACAGACTCTGGTTGGTATAAGCATGCCTGCATTCAAATCCAAGATGATAGTGTACAAGCCTACTGGCTGCAGGCTGGTGGCAGTCTCTTTGGCCCTCAGCTTCTTCAACTGGAAAGTGGGCATAAAGAGAGAATGTATTTCATAGAACGTTCTCACTTCCATGGATTCTGCTTTAACGCAAAACAACCCACAGACAGGGTTGAAACCCCATAGGCGGGTTTCTGAGATTTTAACTCTTGATGGAGCTTCCTGAGATGGTTTGAACTGCTAAGAAGGTGAGTCCAAGTCACTGCAGAAGGAGAAGACACCTTCAACAGTGAAAGCCTGGCAAAGTGAAGCTGAGGGAAAAAAAGCCCACAAATAACATTACAACCGAAAACTAAGCCTGTGGAGCTGATTCCCACTCTGGAGGCAGCAGCGTCGTGTGACAGAGCAGGGTTTTATTGGCTGATGTTTTTACAACCACAGACCACCAGGTTGTTCTTTCACGGGTGGCTCAGTCTGCCACTCTGAGACCAGCAGGGAGAGCAGCCCGGAGAGCTTCCATCCAATTCTAGAGCCTGGCTCATGGTGTTGCTTATAAACTCATTGATAAGTGTGTGTGTGTGTGTGTGTGTATTTATATCTAAAAGCCTCTTCCACAACCCCATGAAGCAAGTGTTATCTCCATTGAGATCATATGGTGCATCTCTCTCTTTTACAGAGGAGGAAACTGAGGCAGCATCTGAACTCTAATAGGATAGAACCGTGCCAGACTCCCTAATCTGGCTACAGGCAGAGGCTGGGAAGCGGCACGCGGTGCTGCGCCTCAGGGGCAGAGAGGTCCCTACAAACCTGGAGTGAACAATTTCTCACGGGTCTCACCAACAGAACGGTAAAATGCACGGGAGACCGCTCGCGACAGCTGAGCAAATAAGCATAAGTAAGACCGTGCTCACCTGGATCCCTCTCCTCGGTCCCTGTCAGGAACTGGACCCTTGGAAAGAGGCCTGGATTCTGCAGGAAGAATCTGTGGGGCGGGAGAGGGACAGGTGCCAGCCAAGTCTCTGCCGTGAGGAAAAGCTGAACGCTCGGGCTGCCAGTTCAGACCTGACGAGAAAGTCAGGCCTGGGGTGGGGGCTGGTGGGTCCAACACTGGCCGCAGGCCTTGGGTGAGTATCTATCTACCTGTGCCAAGCGTTCCATGACCTCTTCTCCGCACCCCCTCCCCCACCCCTGAGTCTCCCCTTAACATCGAAATCATCATCTTAGCTCTACCTCTCCGTGAATGAAGACGGTAGGAAGTGGCCCCCAGGGTCCCAGAGTAGGACAGCCAGGACCCTCCCCGGGGTCTTCTTTCTGAAACACAGTGTCAATGATGGCATCATAGGAACCCAGGACAGAGCCAGGACTTGTGGGAATTGACTGGAATCTATCTGCATGAGCCTCTTTCCATTCATGGACAAGGGATCTCAGAACTCAGAGAGGTTAAGTGCCCTGCCTGAGTCCACACAGCGTTCCATCCAACATGTCTTTGATCCCCAAACCCTAACTTGTTTCTGAGAGCTCAGTGGTATTCTGGGAAAGAGGGTGGGAGCTTTTGGGGGACAGGTATTTGGGAAACTTTAGATTAAACCAAACAGCTAAACAAGCAAAACAAACTCACGATCCTGGGCATGGTTCTAACCCATGGCAAACGATTGTGTTTAAAACCTTTCCATAGTGATCTCTCTGGGAAGACTCTGAGTGTGGGGACTGCTCTGTCCAAACTTATGTTCCCCACAGAGCCCTTTTATCAATCAACACTGATTGAGTCAGGAAGGCATTTCCCTGAAAGTAACAGAACCATCTCAGACCCCCTGGTGGCCCAGAAGCAGAAGTTCAGAGAGAAGCAGGCAGTCCAGGGCTGAGGCGGTGACTCAAGAAAGCGCTGGCCACCAACCCCTTCTCTCCACAGTTTCCATCCTCAGGGCCACAGAATGCAGCCTCTCAGGGGGCACCGCTACGCTCCAGTGTGGCCCCACCCAGCAGAATTCTGCCAGAACAATGTCACAGGACCACGCTAACTATAAAGGAACATGAAAATCGATAAAAATAGTCATAGAAATGTGAACTAAACCTACTCTCCAAGACCTACCAATGACGTCTTCTCTGCCAAGCCCTCTCCAGCGCCGCCCCCCCCCCCCCCCCCCCCCCCCCCCCCCCCCCCCCCCCCCCCCCCCCCCCCCCCCCCCCCCCCCCCCCGCAGTCTCTAATGGCACTTCTCGCAGTTTACCCACTGCTTGTCCCTTTTGTCCCGCTTGTCACTGCACTGGGCGGCATCTGGGCGAGGAACAGTGGCAACAGCAACAACTGCAGGGAACCTCCAATTCGTTCTAACCCAGTCACAGACAGGAAATGCCTTGTGCATTTCCTAGGCTATCATCTTGGCTGCAGTCGGCTGTACAAGCCCGACCCTTCACCCATTGTGCCATCAGGGCTCCAGTCCATTCTTTTCCCTCACCGTTGTCTGCTAGAGGGCCAGCATGTGTCCTATCCACACTTCTTTCAGCCCCGGTCAAAGTTCTGGCACGAATACTAGATCATGAAGTGAATGGAGAGCAGAAGCAAGGAGAGACTCTCAAGTCCTTGGCTAGGTGAAATAGGTGCCAACTTGGTGGCATGAACAGAACAGAGGACTTCCCCAGGAGAGCCCAGGAGGCCTCAGGGAACCCATAACTCAGGGAGGCCTCAGGGCACCACTCCCTATGGGCTCTTGCTCCTGCATGCTCCACAACTGGGCTTTCTTCTCTGCTCTCTTCTCTTCTCTCTTCTCTGCTCAGATGGCTCCAGATCCAGATAAAATCTGACCCCTTAGCCCTGTTCTCAAGTCCAAGGCAGACTCCCTGAGTGGTACAGCTTGATCCAGAGGTCACCCTGGTCAATGGGCCTGAGGGAAGGGGTCATATGGAATAGTGGACAGGAGCCTATTAAGAGAGCTACCCCAAGCTACCCCATAAGGGTGTGATGGGACAGCAGGGCTCAACAAACTATGACCTATTGACTACATCCAACCTGCCATCTTTTCATTTCTCTTAAATAAATTTCATTGGAACACAATCATGCTCATGCATTAGCCCATGGACCAGGGCAGCTGTTGCAGGACAGCGGCAGAATTGAGCAGCTGTCAGAGTATCAGAAGTGGCCAGCTTCTGATACATACATTACGGATTCAACAGGCAGTGGCACAGTGATAATTATTATTTGTTATAATAAGGATATAGAGAGCATGAGAGAGGGAGAAATCCTAAGAGTCAGACATATTTCACATCAGGGTAACATGCTCGCCTCTGCCCCACTTGGTGGTCTGCATGGAGGGAGAGTAGGGGAAGGGATTACATGATGAGGGAGAGGGGCCAAGAGTGTCTGACACTCAGGTGCAGGAGAGAGGCAGGAGCAGGGATTATTACATGATGAGGAAGAGGAGCCGAGAGCGTCCCGCACTCAGGGGCAGAAGGAAGGCAGGAATGCGCGCGAACATTAATTTTCCCTGTTTAAATAACCTTATGGGGGACATATGGGCTCTATCGTCACTGGTCAGGATATGTAGTGAGAGGGGGCTGTCATAAGGGCTATATGGTGACAATGCTTCGGGAAGTCCACGTGACTAAGGCGAGAGGGATGTGATAAGGAAACACCTCAGCCTCCTGGGGTAGATAGACAGATCTGTCTTGGTAGGAGTCATTGGCAATGGCTCTTGAAGCCCTCTGATAGGCCTTGAGGGACGCAAACCATCATCCTAACTTGAGTCACGCCAAGCCCTCAGATAACTGGGAGCATCAGGGAGAACAGCTAACTTAACTGGCACGCTAAATGTTGGTAAGTAGCTTGCTTAATATTTTCGAGGATATGATGTGGAAAAGTCCCGGCTTCATCCCACATCAGAGAGAGACCAATGGCCTGCAATGTTAGGGGGTCCCACCTGGCCCTGTCCTGGGAAGTGTGTCTGTCCAGAAGACTGTGGAACACTTGAGGGTAAAACATGTCCTGTAGACTGATACCCCAAATCCATAGCAGAGATTCCTGGAGGAGAGAGGGAGAGAGTAAGAGGGAGGGAGGGAGAGAATAAGTGAGTGAGAGAGTGAGAGAGCAGGAAGTGGAGAGTGGCTGTGGCTGATCCTCAGACCAGTAGGGGAGGGAAGTTGAGCAGGGTGTTTCCCCCTCCTCATTCACCCCCCCACCCCCTGCATCTGCTCTTAACTCGGGAATAGCAGGTGCTGGGACGTGGTGAACATTAGGGAATAGTCACTAGGCGGGCTCCAGAGCTGCCAAAATCGAAAGTGTGCCGATGGGCCAGATGCTCGCTCATTACCATCCGCTCTTCCTCAGAAACGTTTTAAGGGAACATTTGTTTGTGGAGGAAACACAGCTGTTCCCAGGGAAATGGGTTTCCCTCCTTTGGTGAGGGGAGTAGGGGAGGGGCAGGGCTGTGGTAGCCCAGTGCTGTGGGTCCAATGTAGGGAGAACCCAGGGCAGCGGGGTCCTGGGACACCATCATGCTGCTGGGAAGGAGGGATTATTAGCCCCAGGTCTCAGAGGAGGCTAGGTGACTGGCCAAGACCACACAGCTACTTCGTGAAGGCTCCCACCCTGAACCTGAACTCCGAGACCATTGCTGTCCGCACAGTCCCCCTGCCTGGCTTGGTCTGGGCGCCTGCTCAGCATCCTCAATGTGGGTCTTGACTGTCTTCCTGTCCCTGCAGTGCAGGCCTGCCTGTGCCCAGGGCTGCCTCTTGGAGGTAGGGGGGAGGGGGCGGTGAGCATCAGTGGGCAGTGGTTCTGCTGCCCATGGAGGCTCTGCCTGTCGGTCCTTCAGTGTCTGCCTTCTCCCGTATCCGGCCTTCTCCAGCTCTGACCGTCTTGGGGCTCCCAAGGCGCAGGGCTGGCATGGTGCAGGCTCTGGGCGAGTTTCCTCCTCAGGGACCACTTGACTAGGGACCCTGACATCTGTGCTTTTGGTGTGTGTTTGTGGTTGGTTTGTTTTCCAATGTGTGTAGTGGGCCATGCAACCCCTCTCCTGGGTTGTCACCAGAAACTGGAGAGAAAGAGAGAGAGAGAGAGAGAGAAAAGAGGGTGTCACGCTGTCACACTTCCTTCTTGGACTGCTAATGGAAGCGCTCTGATGAATGGCCCCTTGGATGTCAATGTACAAAGCAAAGGAAGACCCCTCTCATGGAAGATGCTTTGACTGCACAGAGCAGAACCCCCGAACCTCCCAGTTTCTGCCAGAAAGAAATTGTCATCGCACCGCATGGAGCACAGGGGAAGGCAGCTTCGGGAAGCCAGCTCGGCACCCTTGGGGTCACCGGGACAGTCACCAGTGGGCACAGCCGCTCCATCCACACCCCTCAAGGTCCGGGAGCGAAGGAGGAGACGCCTCTTCCTCTGCTGCCATCGTCGACCCGGCTCCTGGCCTCTGTGGGCGACGACGGTGTGGAACTCCTCCTCGGGGCTTGTTGGCAACCATCTTTCTGAGACGGGCCTGGGGGCGCAGCCATCCTGCGAGAGGATACCACGGTGTTGGCGGGGCCAGGCGCTCCCAAAAAGAAGTCACATTTTGGAAACCCCGGGGCAGTCAGACTCTGTCCTACACGGTCACTGTGAGGGACAGGAAGCTCCAGGGTGGACTTCGGAAGCAGGTCGCCCACCTTTCTAGCTGTGCATGCTAGAAATGGAGGACAGAGGGTTGGGGTCCCAGAGGACCTGGTTCCCCTCATGAATCTCTATGCAGAAACCATAGCTTTCCTCTCCTGATTGCATTCTCCTCTCTTCACCAACACCCGCAAGGGATGACCAAGACAGAGCCTCTCTCCTAGGGTGCACAGGGGAAGGTAGAGCCTTGTCCATCACTCGAGAAAGAAAGAGGATTCCAGAGCAGGCTACCCAGCAGCCACCACAGCCCTGGCCAGCGCCCGAGTCCTGCCTCCAGTTGGCGCCACGTGCGGGGCTTGTGCTGGCGGCAGGCAGGGTGGGTTGCCCTTTGAAATCCCTCTTTGTCTCCAGAACGGGCCACAGCTCTTCTTTCTGTCCTGAAACCTTCCGCTCCACTACAGAGTCCTCATCTGAACCAAGAGAATCCGTGTCGCTGTCCTTAGGCCCATCAAGTGGGTTCCAACTCCCAGAGGCCTTTTGTAGTACTGTGGGAGTGACACAGTGGGCAGGGGCTCCTATCCTGATCCTGGGGCTACAGCTCCAGGAAGGCCTCCATTGTTGCTGTCCCGCTCCTTGAAGAAGCATGAGGCCCGTCGTCAGGGACATGTGAGATGAAGTCCCGCCACCCTGGTCTCTAGGGAGCACCCTGACTGCACTTCTTCCCAGACAGATGTGATTGTCCCTTTGGCCATCTGTGGGACTGTCCGGAGTCGTCACCAGCACCACCATTCAAACGCACGGACTGAGTCTTCTGCAGTCAAGGTCCAACTTTGACTTGCATATGAGGCCACAGCCTTGCTTTCCAACACTTTAAAGAGGTCTCGTGCAGCAGTTTGACCCAGTGCGATGCATGTCGGCAAGCAGAGACGTCAAGGAGGCCGGAGCAGCCAGACATCAGTGAGCCAGGCAGCCTCTCCGCAGTGCCTCCAGCTCCCCTGGGCTCCGAGCACAGGACTCTGAGATGATCCTTAGAGCTCAAACAAGGTGGCTGAAAAATGTCCACCCTCCAGCCGTATTTCCTAAGCACATACTACGTGCTTGCCAGGTAATGAGCCAGGCCCCAGGGGTTCCTCAGTAAGCCAGACCAGCATCCCGACCACTAGGGAGAGGGGACTGGACTCGACCAGGGTCACCTGGAGTTAAATGACCAGACAAGCAGTGGTGCCTTCTGGGGACCTGGTCAGTGGTCTCTTAGGAAGGCCGTGGGATAAGGGCAGCAGGATTTATATAGGGGCAGGGGAGGCAGGAGGCTGGAGCTGGCTGAGCATCAGGGAAGGGGTCGGGCAGAAGGGGCATGCTTTTCCCAGAGTATGAGCTGCAGATGAAGTGTGTGAGGAGAAGAGCTCAGGAGGGGGGGCTGTGGGTTCCCTCCACCCCATGGGGCTGGGCAGCTCTCCATCAGTCACCTGGGTGCTTGTACTTCACCGAAGGCTTTCTCCCTTTCTGCATCTGTACCAAACTTATGTTCCTTAGCCACATGGGGGCTCTGTAGGGGGAGGTGACAGGGACACTTCTCCCTTCTGGCCAGCCCAGTTTGGGGAACACATCAAGGACCAGTAGCTGCAAGATGTGGCCTCATTTCCAGGGAAGGCCCCCCAGTGGCCAGAAGCAGCAGTCACCTACTCTGGGTCTCTCCAGAACGTGCTAGACCAAATGTTAGAGCTGGAGCTCCAGAATCAGAGAGCCTGAGTTCAAATCCCTCCTTTGTTGCTTCTGAGATGGGCATCTTTGCTAATGGGACTTAATCATTTCCTGACTCAGTTTCCCCAGTTCTAATATGGGAACAATGGTAGTGTGCTGTTCTATAAGCAGTGGGGGAAACTCCCCAGAGGCCTGGGGTAGACATTTGGATGCCTCCCCATACTGGTGCCCCCCTACTGCCAGCACCCTAGGATTGCTGGTGCTGAGAGCCCAGCACGTGAGTTAAACACGTAAAGCGTTTGTGTGAAGTGAGATGTTTTCATATGGCATTTCTACCTGAGTCTCGAGTGACCGAGTGAGCCTGTGCACCAGGGCGTGCATGGAAGAGGGCCACCAGCCAGTCTTGTCCCCACCTCCCTAACCCTAAGGACGAGTCATCTTTGAAGCAGGAACAGGGAGAGCGAACGCCCAGGGCCATCAGGAGAGAGTCCACCATCCCATCTGAAGTGGCCGAGGCCAAGACCAGAGGTTCCCAAAACTGGTCCAGAGACTGCGGGGTGGAGTCCAGACTCTGAGGCTGTGAGATGGAGCAGCAGGTGGGCTTCTTGGTCCACTGAGGCAGAGGCCACGGGACTGTGGGCGGGAGGCTGAGAACAGGGGGACTCTAGCCCAGTGACTCTGTCCTTGTTGTCCGCTACCTGTCTTGTGATAACCTCTTAGCGTCTCTAATGAATTCCCATCATGGTGAGTCTTGTCTGTGGGTTCTGTGTGGCCAGAAGTAGGGAGCCGTGGCGGGACAGTGAGTGTTGGGGGAGATAAGGAGAGGGAGCCTGGAGGCCTCTGACCCATGCCTCATGGCAATAGGGAAACTAGAGAGGGGAAACTCCCCCCCCACCCCATTCCTTCACCGCAACTTGGCACACTGGTCTCTAGTACAAGGACTAGCAGTGACATGTAGTGAGTGTCTTGTCACTAGAGGTGTGCAGGCAGATGCTGCTGAGAACGCTATGGAGGGAGAAAACCTTAGGTAGGACAATGGGCCAAATCACCTCAGGGATCTCACTCAGCCCTGAGTCTTGGCTCATGAAGCCCTCTCTAATCCTTAGTTCTGCGTCCTCAGGGCTGTGCTCAGGGGAAGTGTGTGTGTGTGTGTGTGTGTGTGTGTGTTCTCACTCAGCTAGGAGGGTGAGCTCTAGACCTGGGACTAGTCCTGGTATTATTTGGTCATTTCTACAACCTTTCATTGTTCTGTCGTTTCCACCATCAAAGGGTTTCTCTGTGGTGGGTGGGCAGCCTTTGCCTTCTACCCAGCCTACAGGGCACCAGGCCTTCGGGGCTGAGGCCACGGAGGAAAGAGGAGGGCTGCGCAGGGTTGCTAACAAGACAACTGCCATAGCTTGTACCCTGTGCCCCTGTCTGCAGGCCGCTGGAAGGGTCCAGACCCCCCTTCTCCAGTTACCCTCACTGGTCCCCTGGGACCGGATTGCTTAATTAGAACACCCCTGATTGGAAACGCTCAGCCAGTTAAAAGAGGGACTGCCACGGGTTTTTAAGGACGTGCCATAAGTTTTACAGTTATTGGATTTTTCAACTTGTTTACAAAAGCAATATTGTTAAATGGCCAACGGCCAGGCCCAGTTGTTTTTCCTCCTGTTCCTTCTGAGGACAGGAAAGCGTGCTAGCCCCCACCCCACCCCCAAGCTCCCAGGAGGTGTGTGGCGCTGCATTCCATTTTGCTCTCTGCTTAATTATCCATTCAGCCAGGCTTATGTGAAAGCGGCTTCTGGATTGTTCACAGCCAGAGCTGCTCTGGAATACAGCAAAGCGCTCCTTTCCCACTCCCTGGGCCCCTGCAGCAGCGCTTGCGAGCAGCTTCCTGCCAAGACAGTGCCACCCCACTAAGAACATGGGCCCCGGGGACGGTGGATCTATAAAGGGAGGCAAGGTGACCTTGGCACTTCACAGTTCTGTGTCCTTTGCTAACAGAAAGAGGCCTGCTTTCCGCACCAGGTGGTCTGGAAGATTCTGATGGGCAGGGGTGAGGTGGGGGGGTAGGAGGACTTGCTAGATTTCTCTTTACAAACAAAACCTCAAGACCTCTGACTCACAGAGATGCTACAGGACAGGGTAGGGTGGCCCTGCAGGTTTCTGACTGTCACTCTGTCTTTCTCCTGCGGAGCAGAGAGTGATTTCGAACTTCAGGCCCTGGGGTTAGCCACCTAACCCCTAAGCATTCTGATTGCAGGATCTGGATCCTCAAGTCTAGCATGGCGTAAGCTGCTAGGTGACTTTCTGGCATTGAGGTCTGGAGCCCTCTAGATGGGGCCCACTCCCGGTGACCTCATAGGACAGGGTAGAACTGCCTCTCTAGGATTCCGAGACTGTAACTCTTGATGGAAGTAGAAAGCCTCCTTATTTACCTCCCTCAGAAAGGCTGGTGGGTTTGAACCACTGACCTGGTGGTTGCCTCACTACGTTACCAGGGTTGACTAGAAGTCAGAATGGACTCGGTGGCAGTGAATTTGAGACCTGGTCCTCTCAGTCTGTCCTTGACTCTGAGGCTCTCTGAGGCTTTGTCCTGGTGGAGGACTAGGGAGGACTAGGACTAGGACTATTCCTCTTGTCGCCATTGTCCTACTCGCAGGAAGTGAGACCTTTACACCTGCGCAGTCGGCTAAGCTCACCCCTGGTGAGAAGTCATCTGAGGATCATCCAGGTGGGCAGGCCTCAGTGTCTGCATGTGGCTAGAAATAAACTGGCGTTCAGGGGAGCTGATGTGAGGGTGTCAGGCAGCACTGACCAATGCAGTCAGGCAGCACTGCGCTGGCTCAGCAGTGCATCTTGCCCCGCTTCCCCTGGGAAAACGCATCCAGATGACGGTGGCCGAGGCCCAGGCACTCCTCCCTCCAGACTGCAGCTCCATCACCCAGAGAGTCATTGGAGGGGTGACAATCTCAAGGATTTTCACCTAATGACACAGAAGTAGAAGCTCTGTGGATCATAAAGAGCTCTGAACAGCCCAGCACACATTTGCACACGCCGTTGTCTCATTCCAGCTTCGCGGCAGCCTCCAGACACTGGCCCGGCAGCTATGATCGAGGGGTTGAGGCAGCAAGATGGATCGAAGGGCTTGAAGGCAGTCTCGAACACAGAGCTACTAAGTGGTGGTGCCAGAACTTGCCTTCTGATCCAATTACAACTCCAAGGCCCTGTGGGTGTCCTTTATTATAATAAACAGAACCATGGACGGACCTCCCGGTTTTCTTTAGTGTCTGCACCAGGATGACACCCTGGTGGTATAGTGGTCACGTGTTTGACCACAAGCTACTAGGTCAGCAGTTTGAAGCCGCCAGCGACTCCCAGGAAGAAAGGTAAGGACGTATGTCTATGATGAGTTATAGACTTAGAAACTCATAGGGGCATTTCTACCCTGTCTTACAGGGTCATTGTGAGTCAGCATGGACTCGATGGCAGTGAGCTTGACTTGGGAATGAGTGAGGTCAAAGAGCAGACGAGCTCCTCACTGGAGCTGGAGGAACCTGAGGCTGATTACAGGGGCCACGTTACTGCATGAGACAGACTACCTCTGCCAGAGAGTAAAGTTGATTGAGTCACTTGCCTGTGACCAGAGGCTTGATCTGACAGGATATTCTGCAGATGGATTTGGCACTCCCACTGTCTCCCACAGCCTTCCACGAAGTGGGTGTCCACAAGTTCAGCTCTGGTACTTTGTCCTTCATCATATCTGGACTTTGCTACTGTCATCTTTGGATCACGCAGGCTGGTGTGTTTCTTCCACGTGGACTCCTCACTTAGCTGTGTCCTTGTTTGGATACACACCTCTAAGGCCCTAGACACGACTCCTATCACTAGCTGGGCTTCATCTGCTTTCTTCACCACACTCAGCTCTCACACCCTATCTTCAGTGATCCAGGCAAGTATCGAGTAGTCCCACGTTACCAGAAGTAACTGCTCATGGATTGGGCTAGAGTTAAGTGGGGGCCCAGAATCCATCTGCTTGTCCTCAGCTTATGCGGGTCTCTGGAAGTCATAGGATGACAAGAACAAAATACTACAAGACCAACAACCACAGCAACAAACCAGCCAACAAACAAAAGAAGAAAAAGAACAAACAAACAAAAGCAGAGGAATAAAAGCCCAAAGAAACCAAAAGAAAAACCTCATAAGTCACCCTCCTGGGGCGTAAGGCAGTTACAGTGTCAGCATCAACCATTTTCCCAGTGACAGAGCTCGAGGCACTGTCAGTATGAGCAGTTTGCAAGTGCAGTCCCGCCACGAGCCGCACCCCACGAGTTACTGACCCACGCAGTTGGATCTCCCGTGGACCACGTTCTGCTTACACTGAGCAGGGGGACTGGTGCCAGGGGGAAACTTCCTGTATCAATTCTTTCAAGTGCAGACCCCTGCCTAACAGATCAAAACCTGTCCTATCAACACAAGGGGAGTATAAAGGTACTAGATATATGGTGGTTCTGGGTTCCCAGAATTCCCTTTCCATTGGACATCACCCAGCAAGGGGTTCCCCCCAAGGTTCAATGACCATCACTTCCACAGCCCCATGGTGGCCACTCTCTGCTTTCTCTTCCATCAGAGTGCTCCAGTCCTCAGTACAAGGGTGCAGGCAGCATTCAGACTCATTCTATGTTGAGCTCCTCTGGTGTGGTCCCTGGTGGCCCCTGGTGCTGCCTGCAAGGTCAATGTCCAAGGTCATACTGGTGCTTAGTCCATGGCAAAGTTCACTGAAGGTTGAGAAACATAGTTGTAGTATCTACTCAGGGACATAAAATTTTGTCCATTGCCCCCAAGGTTTCTGACACTCATTGTTTAGCATTCTGTCCCCATGTGAGATTACTTTTCCCCCTTCACTCACCATGCTCGCCACCAGAAATATGCAGATATTCGCCTCCCCTGCCTACTCTTAACTTAATTTCCCAGAAAGGAGAACCTTTGGGGAGAACCTCCTGGGGAGGGCCCTTGATTTATCACAGCCTTGTCTCAGTGTTGTAGAGCATCAAGCGGATGGTCTTCTCCCTTCTCCTTCCTCTTGAAGGAGTGATCCCAGCCCATATGTGGTCTCCTCCTTCACAGTGGTTCTTGTGAACTGCACACAAAGGAGGTGCTGGCCAGTAAGTAGCTTTCTCCCCTTTTGTTCGGGAATTGGTCCCTAAGATTTGCTTAACTGATATTTCTCCTTATAGTAGTAAATTCATACTATATTTGTCCTTTTGTGATTGACCAACTTCACTCAGAATAAAGGTTTCCAGGCACTTCCAAGTCATGTGGTGTTTCACCACTGTGTTTTAGAGATATATAGCATTCCATTGTTAGGGAAAGAAACCAGCTGCAAAATTCTGTTGAAAAGCACCCTATGAATAAGGGAGAAGTCAAGTAGAGATCCACTGATAAACTGCAGTGAACCTTACAAATTCAAGCAGCCTGCAAACAGGGAACGCTCATTGACTCACCAGGATCATGTGCTGTAAAGAAATGACTTAAAGAAACCTCGTTGTCCATTACAATAATAGAAATCACACCCACAAGTGCCATGACAGTTTACTTTACTTAGGAGATTGAGTGTGACACTTCTGATCAAATCCTATAAAGGAAAGTGAGAGATGAACCTCAAACTTTACAGAAGTTTCCACCATTCCTTCCAAGCAATCATGAGTATCTCCCCTTAGTTATTATGGTAGTTACATAATTTCATGCCAACTTGAAGATAAGAAAAGTGACAGTCAATTCGTCAATCAGGTCCCAGCCTGATGGTGTCTTCTTGTGGGCGTGGCCTTCTCATAAGGAGTATCCTGGGAACGTCCTCCCTCTCTCCACCTTCCTGCTGGCTGACCCTGGTTGCGGCCAGAACCCTGGCTGCTACCACCTTTGGATCCACATGACTTTGTACCCACCAACCTGTGATCTTCCTGCCTTCTGCATCATTGTTTGTAGTTGTGTGTGTCCGAAAGGCGCTTAGGACAGGGCTGGGATATTTTTGGGATATAGACTTACTTCTTGGGCTGAGCCCCGGTGGCATAGTGGTTGAGTGTGGGACTGCGGGCCACTGGCTTGGTGGTTCAAATCCAGCAGCAGCTCTCCAGGACAAGGCTGTGCCTCCTACTCCCATCAAGGGGCAGTGATGCCCACACAAAAAGAAGAATTACTTTTTGACATAAAATTGTTTCTTACACATATGAGTGTCACTGGATTTGTTTCTCTAGACAACCAGCCTAACACAGTTATCATCCATTTGCCAAACTAGAATATGTACCTCTATGTTGTACCGCCTTAGGCTGTCTCTGCTCCATGGAGACAACCTGCTCCTCCTTCAGAAGGCGCTATTTTGCTGTGAAACAAGAGCTTACTGAGTGCGATGCTGTACCTACATGATACTTCCCACCAGGCTTGGGCTGGGGGCTCTTCAGTTCTTCGGAGGGCAGTGGAGTGGGAGGCAACCCCAGAGAGGAAAACATTCTCAGGGGACAACTTAATCCAATGGTGTAACACAATTCATAAAGACAATGCTATTCATACTCATTTGATTAATAACATCTATGGTCTTAAATGCTTTTGAGCAGCCTCCTCAGATACACTTTTGATCTTTACTCTTCATGGGGCAAAAGAGAATTTTAAAATAACAGAGGTTCACAGAAGCAGCTAGTCCACAGGTGTAATAGCCTCTTCTAACCTGAAACAAGAAGAACTAGAGGGTGCCCAGCTACCACTATTCTGACCAGGGGCACAACTGAAGCTCTGTGCTGAATGGGAGGAGTGGGGTGGGCGGGGAATATAGAACCAAACTCAAATTCCTCTAGAAGGCTACTAGAGACTAGACACACCCCAAGAATGCTGACCTTAAAATTTGGAATCAAAGCTATAAAGGAGTTTCAAGATATCCATGGAAAAATGAAATGAAAAGATATTGGAATTTTTCCGTAAACTTTTTGAAAGAAACTCCCTTGAATATCACTTTTAACAAGTAATAGATTGGCTTCTAATATAAACAATATATCTATGAGTAATATGCTCATTAACTTAATAGTTAATTATGAGACCAAACAGCATTTGCCTACAAGCAAAAATGACCAGGCAAGGATGCATAGGGTAGCTAGACCAATGGAAACAGAAGAAACAGAATGGAAATAACGAAAATGCTGCCACATTATGAACATTGTCATCAGTGGTATGGAGTAAGCTGTATAAAAATTGCTTAAGGGAAACTTAATTTGCTGTATAAACTTTCACAGAAAGCACAGTAAAACTTTTTTTTTAATAGTTAGGCAGGATTTCCTCAGATATCTTTAGTTTGATAAATTTTTGCATCACAATGGTTTCCAAACCCAACCAACTACCACTCCCTAAGACTGATTCTTGGCACAGTAGGGCAAACAGACTTGGAGTCAGATAGATAGATACTGAAATCCCAGCATAGTCACCGATGAGCTGTGTGTCCTTGCGCTAAGTGACTTAATATCTCTCTGAGCCTAAACTGCTTACTTGTCAGGTAAGGTTACAGGGGGGAAAAAAACCCCAAACCTCACTTCATCAAGTCAGTGCTGAGTAAAAGGGACCCGCTAGGACAGGGCAGAGTTGCTCTGCGGGTCTCTGAGAGTGTATCTCTTTATAGGCTTAGAAAGCCTCGCCTTTCTTCTGAAAAGCAGCTGGTGGTTCTGAACTGCCAACCTTGCCATTAGCAGCGCAATTGGTAACCCACTGCTCCTTCAGGGCTCCTCAAAAGGTTTCAGTGAGGATGAGACTGCCGAATATGTTACATGCCCATACAGAGTTACAGCTCGGTAAGTGTCAGCTTCTATGCTCCGCTCTCCTGCGCTCACTGGACTCCCCACTTAGTCAGCAAACACGCCCTCACTGAATGTCTCATCCCACCATGCCTTGAGAGAGCCATGGCTCTGGATCTAATCAAGAACACTGCTAAGAACAGGAAGATGGAAAAGGGAGTCCTGAAAGGGGCAGGAGAGGTCATAGGAAATGGCGCTCACTCTGCTGTGCTGCCAGGGCTCGCTTCCAGGAGGAGTCACAGCTCAAAGAGGGCACTGGGAGACTTGAACTTGAGAAGAGAGTACTCAGACCAAGACAGGAGTCTGGAAGCTGAAGAGTGGGCTGGAGACGCTGCTTGTTCCATTCAGCAAGAGCCCAGCACACCTGGGGGGAGCGCCTGGAAGAAAGGGCTGAGAGGGAGAGTTTTGAGGTCTGAACTGCCAAGGGTTTTGAGTGGTGGGCAAAAGAATTTGGCCAGGTTGAGCCCCGGTGGCGTAGTGGTTGAGTGTGGGACTGTGGCCCATTGGCTTGGTGGTTCAAATCTAGCAACAGCTCTCCGGGAGCAAGACTGGGTAGCTCCCATGACCACCAGAGGGCAGTGATGCCCAAAACAAACAAACAAACAAACAAACAAACAAACAAAAAAGAATTTGGTCTTTGCCATTCAGATGCTGGGCTAGCAGGAAAGGAGGCTGGGTGATTGCTGTGTCCTTGCCAGGAGGTGGCTGTGGTGGCGGAGAGGGTATGGAACATGCCCCACTTGGTATACCACTCCACACCCCACCCCCACTGCACACCCAATATCTAGCTCAGAGAAGGCCATTGAAATGGCCTCCTGGGATAAATATGGATTTCTCATTTTCTACAACAGTGCATCTTGAACTTTGCAGGGATTCCTCGGGGAGCATGTTAAAAATGCAGATTCTGGTTCGATGATTCAGGCATGAGGCCCGAGGCTCTGTGCCGCTGACTGGCTTCAGGTGATGCTGAAGCTGCCTGTCCACGGGCCCCCTGGGGCAGACTCACGGTCAGCAAGAGGGGAAGTAGTGCACAGATGGGATCTGTTCGACCCCCTTCCCTCTTCCTTTCTAGCACCTGTCCCCCATGCCCGTTGCCCCGCCAGGCTGTACTCCCCGAACCTTGTCTGCTCGGGCCCTAGCCCCCGAGGCACCGTCTTACCTCTCTAGGGGCTGGCCCTCCATCCTCCCTCACAAAGCACCCAGGGGTCATTCCCTCTAGGCTGTAGGGACTGAGGAGGAAAGACCACTTCAGCCCCATCCTCCAGGGACATCCCCGGAGCAGATGGCGGTTCAGCTGAGGCTGGAAGGAGTGCAAGAGCCGTCGCTCAGGAGCCCGGGCCAAAGTGCTAAGGACAGACAGGAGCCAATGGCTCGAGGCCCCAGAACTCATCCTTGAATTCTGACAGGGGCTGCAGGCCCCTCCCTCCAACAAGCTAATGGACGTGTTGGCGGCTGGTCATCCTGGCAGGAGTCCTGATGGTGTCGTGATTACTCGTTGGGCTGAGAGCCTCAAGGTGTGCAGTTTGAAACCATTCCTGTAAAGAGGTACAGTCTCTGAAACTACAGGGGTCCGTGGGCTTGGGCATGGGCTCAGTGGCAGTGAGGTGCTTTTTTGTTTTGTTTGGGCATCATGGGAGGCTTTAGGACAGGACTTGGGCATACCTCAATTCAGCGGGACCGTCCTCCTCCAGGCCAGCTAAGTGTCCCTCTTCTCCTGCCCCAAAGCCCCCGTCCTCTTCCACCCTCACAGCCTGGAGGCCTGTCCCTTGTGCCCGAGAGCGTCCTGAGGAGACACGCTGAGGAGGGGGCACGTCAGCATCCCACCACCTGGCACCTGGAGATGCTTCCCAATGTCTGACCCAGAGCCCGTGGGCACGGCAGCCATTCTCCACAGGGCAACCTCTAAAGAGGCAGCGCACTGCTGAAAGTCCCACGGGCAGCCAGAAGAGCAAATCTTTCTTGAAGCAAGGGCAGCCACGATGTTCCTTAAAGACAAAGGTGGAGAGAGCAAGGAGGGCCTCACATACGATGGGCATGCTCCCGGGAGAGACCAGTCAGAGGGACAGTGAAAACCAGGAAGGCCGCAAGGAGATGGGTTGGCACAGTGGGCTCGCAGAGCCCCATGGAGTGGATGGTGTGGTAGGACCGTGGTGTTCTGCTCTTTGTGCACACGGTGGCTGCGGGTTGGCACTGACTTGAAGGGACTGAACAACAAAAAGTACTTCCCAGGAGCTCTGGCGCTGCCCAGGTTAAGATCTGGGCTGCTCGTTAAAAAGTCACTGGGTTTGAACCCACCAGTCAGTCCCTCAAAGGGAGAGAGATGTGAGTATCTGCTACCAGTAAGATTTGTAGCCCTTAGGAATTGTGATAAGAGCTGTATGGGCCCCCAACAAAATAATTTTTGGGAAAAAAAACTGTAGTCTTGAAAAACCCTAAGAGGTAGTTCTACTCTGGTGGGCAGAGACCGAGGAGTCTGTTAAACATTCTACTCTGCAGTGCACAGTCTTCGAAGCGAAGAGTCCACCGGTCAAGGTCGGGGATCTCATCTGGGGAGGGTGGGTGGGCAGTGGGTGGTTTCTGAAGAGATCCTGGTCAGACAATGGATTAGCAGCCGTGTGAAGGGTGCGCCCACCCTCTCCCACCCAGCCCATGTGGTCAGATCTCAAAATCACCCTAGCCCCACCCACTACCCTCACAGGGCTTTGGGGAGTGTTTTGAAGAACACCCGCGGGATTGGCTCCTTCCCTCCCACCTGCCTCTGTGCAAACATTCCACCCAGGAATTAATTTAAGAAAAATTTAAATGTTAACAAATAAATAAAGGCAAGCCACAGCGAGCTCGTAATCAGGCACCTCTGGATGTTCATTACGCCGGATTTCCGGGCAGTTAAATTGGTTAATGCATTTCCCTTTGGCTTGCGGATCCATCTCAGCGGCCGGCGGGGAGGCGGCGCGCGCCGCGCAGGCCTGGTTATACATTACAGCTTAAATGCCTCTCGGTGACGTGGCGGCGACAAAGCGGCCGAGCGCTGCTCTCCAGGTACACCCTGGATTCGGGGTCAGCCAGGGAGACGCCACCACACACAGCTGCTGGGGGTCCCCGCCCTCTCCATCCCCTCACACACATGTCCACAGGCAGAGAGCTCCGCCAGGACACCGACATCTCCCCCCCTCCCCACCTTCAGACACCCCTGCTGAGCGTGTTGCCTGAGAACAGTTGAGATGGTGGGCAGAGGGGGAGGAGGGGGGAAGCCTTAGTGGACCCCCACTAAGCAGAATGTGTGTAGCCAAAGAATGAGGTTGCCTTCTGTTTGGTGACCAGAGATGAGGTTCGAGTCCTAGGGCCTGGAGGAAAGCCCAGTGCTGGCAGAGAGGGGGTTCCAGGAATAGAGAGCTAACGGCTGACTCGGTTTCCCTGTCTGTAAAATGAGCCTTAGGCCACCTTGACAAATCCATGGAGGTCCTGGGAGTCCGATGCTGGGGCTAGAACTGGACACGACGGAGGAAGTATGGGAACAGCCAAAAAAGGGAGATCCCAGAGAGAGGGCAGATGCCGGGCCGGAGTGGGACGCCAGGGTGGAGCCTTGGCTGGCGGCTTCATGGCTTTCCCACTAGCACACAGCAGCCAGGACCTGGCCCCCACCAGACAGACCTCTTTGGTCTGCTCCTGAAGTGTGGCCCCGGAAACCCATGGGGCGTTCTGCTCCATTGGGGTGTTGTGAGTCCTGTGGACTGGGGAGCAGGGAGTTTGGCTCCTTGGGCTTTTCTCCGGGCTTCCCCTCATGGTGGTTGACGTTTTCGCTGCTTTATAATTGGTTACGTTCCCTCTGGGTTTTGCTTGGCTCAAACACTGAACTGCAGACCCCTTGTGGTCCAGGTCCTGCAAGCCTCTGGTTTCCACTCAGTGGTATCAACAAAGGGCACACTGATTTGGAAAGGAGGGCAGGGAGGGGAGGAAGGAGGGAAAGGCTTTGAGGGCCGTAAACAAACGATGGAGCCAGCTAGACACAATGGATGTGCATTATGAATGCACCACGTTGCCACGGAATCAGTCAGTTTCAAAGTGGTCAATTTTATGTTGCGTGTTATTCATCTTGATTCCACAAAGAGAGAAATGGAGGAAGGGGGGCACTTCTGGGCCAGACCCCACCCCCACCCCCGGATCTGAGCTGACAGATGATGGGCATCTTATCTCATACATGCCCTACTTCTCGACTAAAGACCTGGTCCTGAACCCTCTTTCCTCTGGGCCTGGAGAGTCACTGCCTTCCTTCCCCCTCCTCCAGCCTCCCAGGACTCCACAGCTGTGCCAGGCACCCTTTCTCCCTCCCTACTGACTTCAAAGGCCCTGTTACTCTTCCGGTTCCCAGGTGTGTCCTACTTCCACCACTTCTCTATGGCTCAGACTTGAATCAAGCCTTCCCCATTCACCCACCCCCACCCAATTTGGGGTCCCCTGGCCCCTGCTAGTCCTTCCAGGAACCGTGTTAAGTGCACACCGCCTCTGCAATGTCTATCTCCAGATAGAGGACGGGGTGCCTCAGAGGGGCCACTGTCTGGACCCCTGTCCCTTTCTTCTGCCTTGCTTAAGTCCTTTCTGTTCAACGCCCAGGAGATGGAGCCTGATTAGAAGCCCATCAAAGTCCTGTGCTCCTTTGTCAGGATTGGACATGAGGCCAATGAAAAGCAAAGGGGAAATTTGCTACTGAAATGTCCCAGAATTCTGTTGCACTTAAAATGAACCTAAAACGGAGACAAGGGTCCTTTCCTGCCTCTGGACCTGCCATCATTTGTCATCTTGGGATCACTGCAGCCCTCTGTCTCTGTGAGGAGCACCTTCATGAACATGCTGAGGAAGACCAACGAGAGAGATGTGTTGTCTGAGAGATGGTGAGGAAGCCTCTCCGCTTGTCAACACAGAGCATGTTGAATGGACGCGTAAACTATCGCTAGGTACCACTGAGTGGCTGTGACTCAGCAGCACTGGGTACAGCAGGACACATCACTGCCCAACCCGGCCAGCTTCACAGTCGCTGCTATGTCTGCGCCTGTTGCAGCCACTGCATCAGCCATCTCAGGGGAGAGCAGCCTTTTCCCACCCGGGCCTCCACTTTGTCAAATACAATGTCTTTTTCCAAGGACTGGTCTCTCCTGGTAGCATCTCCAAAGTATGACGAGATACCTACCCCCTCCCCCATAGGAAAAAGTTTGGCTGGGCAGAACGTTTTTTTTTTCCCCCAATAATTTTATTGGGGGCTCTTAAAGCTCTTTTGACATTCCATACATCATTTGTATCAAGCATGTTGTTATCTTCATTTCCAAAATATTTTCTACTTGAACCCTTGGTTTAAGTTTCTCATTCCCCCTCCTTTTTTAAAAAAAAATAAATCATTTTATTGGGGGCTCATACAACTCTCATCACGATCAATACATGCATCGATAGTATACAGACCACATTTGCACACTTGTTGTCATCATCACTCTCAAAATATCTTCCCTCCACTTAGGCCCTCAAGGGCAGAGTTTTCTTAGTACTCATTTTTCCCACTAGGAGGGCATTCAGTAATTCTCTCTGAGTTAGTGCACCCATTGGCATAACTTCGGAAAGTTCTCTCTGGTCACAGTGAATTTTTTCATAAGAGCAGTTTTGCTCCATCCTGTTTTTTGTGTGTGATGACTGATTTAAGAGAATAGCGGTCAGCTGTGAAATTTTGCTTTCTGCTTGAGAAAAATGCCACCGAAACTGCTGTGATGTTGAACACAGTGTCATGGGAAAAACTCAAGTGGACAAGTGGTTTTCACATTTCAAAAAAGGTTAAATATCGATTGATGACAAAGCTTGTTCTAGACGTCCATCAACTTTCTGAACTGATGAAAATGTCGGCAAAATTCTTGTGCTTGTGCTCAAAGACCAACAATGGACCATTGAAGAGATGAGGAAGTTATCTGGACTATCTTGGAGCTCAGTTCAGTGAATTTTTGTGGAGGATTTGGGAATGAGAAGGGTCGCTTCGGAGTTCGTGCCTTGGGTCTGACTGGCCAGAGCAGGAAAAAGAGCTCTAAGTGGGAACATGCCGTGCAGTGAAAGAACAGCTTCCCCCACCCCCAAGACACGGCGTTACTTGTGTGACTCTGAAGCAGACATCAGTCAAGCCAGTGCTTTTTACACCATCGACCCCTTGCCCATAGAAAGCTCATCAAGTGAAATCAAAGATCGAGAGGATGCTCATTTCCTTTTTTGAGGTCAGGAGATGGTGCATTTGGAGTTCATTCCACCAGGTCAGACTGTTCATCAAACTTTCTATTTAGAGGTTCTGAAAAGATTGCATAACAGTGTGTGACCCAAAAGGCCTGGTTTGTGGCAAACAGGGGACTGGTTTTGCCCCCATGACTATGTACCTGCTCACACAGCCATCTCAGTGCACCAGTTTTTGGCAAAAAACAGCCTACCTCTCCTGCCTCATGCATCTAACTCACCTGACTTTGTTCTGGGACTTTTTTTCCCTCCTAGAATAAAGTGACGAGACGTCCTGCTTTTTAACAATTTAACAATGTCCTGCTGTATTTTAAAATTAAAATAAATATATTACAATACTAGTTTTGTGTTCTATGAAAATTTTTATTGTTCCATTAGACCAAATTTTTAATCAAGAGCCCCCGCCCCCCTGGTGCCCTGCTTAAAATCTGCTCACTTTACCCTAGAATGAAGAGGGACATGACAGGAGAGCAATTTGATGATGTAGAAGAGATGAAGAAAAAAATGAGGGAGGTGCTGTCAATCATCCAAACAGATGAGTTTGAAAAATGATTCCAAGAATGGAACTGCAGATTTGACAAATATATTAATTGTAATAGAGAGGACTTTGAGAGTGATGAAGTTGTTTTGTAAAAAAATTTAACACAAAAACTTTGAAAAAATTCTGGGTTTTTTTTTTTCATCTCATATATGAGATGAAGTTTCATCTTCATTGCCTCTAAGGGGCATTTTGGTTGTACTTCTTCCAAGGCAGATTTGTTTTTTCTTCTGGCTGTTTACCCACGTGAGATATTCCTCCCTCACACTGTAATCTAAGCACCCCCTCTTCAGTGTTCGTCATCCACTGACCAACTTTCACATGTATGCGAGGTGACTGAAAATGCCACGACTTGGGGCAGGTGCACTTGCGTCCTCAAAGTGACATCTTTGCTCATCCACACCTGATAGAAGTCTTGCGCAGCTGCAGTGAATGATTGCATGTGGCTCTTCCAGACATAGCCTTTGCTAGTCCCAACAAAAGTGCTTTTTCCTGATGGGTTTGGTAAGAAGATGGGAGGTAGGAGGATACATAAAGATCATATGATTCAGCGATGAGTGATGACTAATGGGTGAACCGTGATTACCTTACACCAAAGTGAACAAGCCAACCGACAAGCAGAAACCCCTCTCTGACATTCACGTCCCTCTAACTCATAGCACCCATATCGGACAGGGTAGAACTGCCCCTGTGGGGTTCTTTACAGGAGCAGAAAGCTGTCCTGCCTGGGAGTAGCTGGTGGGTTCTAACTGCTGACCTTGTGGCTAGCACCCCAATGTGTAAGCCCTACACCACCAGGGCTCCAATTGCCGCCCCAAAAAGCACCAAAAGGGATCTTCCTTCCAGCAAGAGAGCTGATCCAGAAGTGGAGCATGCCCTTCAGACACTGAGATCCCTGCCCACTGAACCATCTTGATCCGGGAGACAGGTTTGACACCAGAGGAGCGATGGCAGCATAAGCATAAGCCAGGGCAGTGCATTTCCCAGCCCACAGAATAAGAAAAGCAGAGGGCTTTGGAGGAGGAGGTTGGCTTGTAGAGTAGGATGCCCCTTGGCACTTAATTGAGGGAGCTGGGTTTACTGAGTGCCTTTGGGGTGAGGTTTGCAGAGTGGCGTGTCCTTTGAATTTGTATTGGCAGTCCTGAAAGAATTGTAGAACACCGCTTGAGCAGGTTACAGAGGTCAGGCCAACAGGCAGGGAGCCAGAGGGAGACCTTCCTGTGGACACTGCAGAAAAGAAAGTGTCCTGACTGGACAACTCTATTCTGCACATTTCTCTCCTGAATTGTAAGCTGCTAACTTCCTTATTAAACTACATGACTTTAGACATCATCTGTGAGTTCCATGTGGACATTGCAATGAATTATATGTCACAGATGAAAAGGAGAGAGCAGTGTGGGCGGAAGAATTGATATCAGAATGAATGAAGAAGGTCATAGGGTGGGCAGGTTTGCTTTTAGCCTCATAGGAAGCAGCCTTGACATGGATGCTGATTTTCCTTCTCCACTGTGTAGCTCAAGGTCTACCATGCCCCATTTCACGTCTTCACTTGTTCTCTTACAGAAGCACATTGCCCAGTGTAGCGCATTATTGGATCCCTTGACGTCCCCTTCCGTGAGCTTTGACTATGGATCCACACAAAACTATATCCTGAATCACTTCACGATTTTCCCTGCTTATCCTGAGGCTGTCTGTTGGTTCAGTTATCAGGATTTGCGTTTTCTTTACGTCAAAGGCTAGTGTGCTTGGTTTCCTTCACCGAGGTGTGTCCTCTACTTATGGCAGGTCATTGGCGAGCCTTTCTCCAGTCCTGGTGCCAAGTTCTTCTTCCCATTGCTCAGTTTGTCAGCTTCCTATATGTCCAGCATACAGATAGAAAAAGTACGGTGAGAGGGTACCACTCTGACACACTCCTGTCCTCATTTTAAACTGCGCAGCGTGTCCTTGTTCTTGTCAAACAAATGCCTCTTAGACCATGAACAGGTTCGCATGAGGGTAATGAGGCATTCTGGAACCCTCATTCTTCTCAGTGTTGTTCAGAGTTTGTATATTAGTCTGGGTGGCATTTAGATATGTATAAGAAATAATTTTATATCAAGAGAACAGTCCACGAAGCTACAGAGTGGACAAGTGGGCCTGGCTCAAGTCGGTGGTGGTCCATACTAAGCTGGAGACCCCACCAAATTCGTGTAGCTACTAGGGTTAGGGGTGTTCAGGAAGCAATTATCGAACAGAGGGCACAGCAAGGAGACAAGGCCGGGAGAATATGGATGGTGGATGCAGAAGAGATCCGTAGGTCAGATGTCAGGGTCTTAAGGCTCCCAGAATTGGCAGACAATACGGCAGGCTGCTGATAGCTCCCTGGGTCAGCAGGTCACATGAAAAGTCACTGGCTCAAGGCCCCAACAATCTAGCCGTAGGATTCAGAGCAGCATAGTCCTCTACAGCATATAGTCAAATATGAAGTGGGCTAGGCCACACCCCCAAGGAGACATCATCAACCTGCAACCCAGGGGCTCAAGTGGAAAGCAAGTGTTTTGAGGACGACGAGGGGAACAAATGTACAAACGTGCTTGACCCCATGGCTGTATGTGTGCATTGTGATGAGAGTTGTGCAAGCCCCCAGTAACATGATTTTTTAAAATGCCTTGCACAGTTAGCAAAACACAAGCATCTTTCTGATAGTGTCTGCTTGCAACCAAGATCCAACTGACATCAGCAATAATATCTTCTTGCCAAGTCCTCTAGGGAATCTGGGTTGGGTTTTTGGTAGCTCCCTGGCAAGATAATACTGCAACCATTTAAAAATTATATTCAGCAAAAGTTTGCTTGCATGTACTATTAATGATACTGTTTGCTAATTTCCACAACTGTTGGGTCATGCCCCTCACCTGTCAGTGTGGTGTTGTTGGGTGGTTTGTGCGGTGCTGTGATGCTCAGAGCTGTGTCCCTGGTATTTCGAGTATCAGCAGTCACCCAGGATGGACAGGGTTCAGCGGAACTTCCAGACCAAGAGTAGATTACAAAGAAGGAGTAGACTGCCCACCTCAGCGGGAACAGCTGCTGTGCAGAGTAGCACACGTGTTAATTTAGGAATAAACTTAGATAATTGAGAGAGTGCACTATCAGGGAGGTAACCGAAGACAGCAAGTACCATTTCTCGTGCCGGGGGACTGACAACTTTTGGTCCGCTAACCAGACGAGGCTGTCTGCCCTCGTAAAGACTGACTGCCTGGCCGCCCGCCATGAGTTGGAATCAACTGGATAGCAGTGAGCTTTGAGGGTCACTAAGAGGCCGGGTCCCTTGAAGCTAAAATGCAAACCTATCTCAGAACCAAAGTGTGTGTGGGAGGGGGGAGAGGGGGGAATCTGGTGCCTTGTTATGGAGTTCATGCCAACCATGGATGAACTCTGCCGTATGGTTCCCTGTCATTTTCCTGGTGTTTTCTTTAGGAAGCTGCTGAGTGGATGAATCCAGTCTTTTGCACCACCACCAACTTTGACCTAAGAAAGGGGGCACTTAATAGTGGGGGCTGTTGTCCCTAAGCTTAGAGTCTGAGCCCAATGGAACCAGCTCCTAGAGTGTGAGGGAGAGTTGCGTTGAGGCTGAACCTATGAGCAGTGGGAACCCAGCACAGGGAACTCAGGTGTGCTATTGGAAGGCCCTGCCACCAGCACGGTGCATAAGCCCGGCTGGATCGACTCTGAAAGGAACAGGATGCTGTCAGGAGACAGGGAGTCCCTTCTTGAGCCTCACTATCTTCCTCTGGTGATTCCTGTTGGCTGTATTCAAAGATGTGGTTTGTGCCGTTCTAGCCATTTCACAAAGTGTAGTGTGGAGGGTGCATTCGGAGCGGAGACAAAACCCAAATCACTGACACAAATGGAGAGTGCCTGAGTCCTGGAAGACCTCGCTGAAGTAAAGACCAAAACCGAAGCCACACGGAACTCCCCCACTTTAGACGTCCTCTAGTGAGGGAAAATCAAAGTAGGCACTGTATAAGCCGCCCTTGCCTCTGGCCGACACAACAGGTGGGTCCCTCAGCCTTGCCTGTTAACCAGTTCCATCTTCTCCCGCGGGCCTACAGGGCCGCCGCCATGTTAGTGCCGTCTGTCAGGTGACAGGGAAGCCTCCTCCAGGTAGTATGATAGTGAGTTGGGCCTCTGGACTCAGATATGAATGGGAATATCAGCTTCTCCACTCCACATGCCATTTCCACCTCTCAGGCACTAACCTGTTAAACCAAAAGGTCAGGGGTTCGAGTCTCCCACTCCTTCCTTGGGAGCAGTTTACAGACTTGAAAACCCACAGGGGCAGTATGTTAGTCTAGGGAGACTAGAAGAACAAATCCATAGACACTCATATGTGTACAAGAAAGAGTTTTAAATACGAGTAATTAAACATTGAGAAAACATCCCAGCCCAGTCCAGTCTAAGGTCATAAGTCTGATATTAGCACATAGGTCCAATACCAATCTATAAAGCCCTTGTCAGACTCAAGAAGCACATGCAATGACACCAGACAATCACAGGCCAGTGGGTGCAGAGTCAGTCATGTATCCAGTGGCAGTAGAAGCAGCTCAGCACTGGCAGGGGTCTCCTTGTGGCTCCTCCAGTTTCCAGGACTCAGGGTCTTTCAGCATGCTGTCATGTGTCTTGTCAGCTGTAATGTCTCCCAATGAGTGAGCTGAGAGATAGTGTCTCCTGCCTTCAAGAAGGAATTGCCACATTTCCCAGAATTCTCAGGAGAAGACCATGCCCGCACAGAGGTCTCACTGGCAATCTCTAGACTCCACCCTACACTCTTGATCCTCAAACTGACACCAGATTGGGTGACTGCCACAGGCAGTTCTACTCTGTCCGAAAGGTCTCTAGAAGTCAAAATCAACTGGTTGGCAGTGGGTTTGGATTACACCTCCATTTCCTCACGTATAAACAGGGAAAGATTAAGAGCAGGAGACCAGTCCCGTGGTACAGTGGTTAGGCTCTTGGCTGCCAACCAAGGATAGAAAGATGTGGTGATGTGTTCCCATAAAGATTACAGGTTAGGCAATTGTATGATGCAGTTCCTCTTGCTCCCTGTGATTCGCTGTGAGTCAGAATTGACTCCACAGCTCGCAGTCACACAGCCATCTGGCCCACCGGACTGTGGAGGAAACGAAGGGAGAAGTCTTGAGAGGGTGCTAATCCTGTGCCTACGTCATAGGCAGGAAGCACTCTTTTGTTGTTTTTGTTTTTTGTTTTTGGGGCATCACTGCCCTCTGGTGGTGGCAGTAGGAGGCCCAGCCTTGCTGCTGGATTTGAACCTCCAACCCAGTGAGCAGTCCTGCGCACAACTACTACGCCACCGGGGCTCAGCCCGGAAGCACTCTTTCCGCTGTTACTGAGTTCTTCAGTTCTCATGCCAATGAGAACTGGCAAATGAGCTCCTGAGAAGCAAGCTTCGTCCTGTGCCTCCCAGATGGTCCCAGCTCCACATCTTCTCTCCTTGGGCTCAAGTTACTGGCTCATAACTTGCCTAAGACTTACAGCACCTGAACATGGCCTCCTCCTGCTTCTCTGGGCTGGTTCATCTTGTCATTGAACCGTTGTCATGTGCCATCTGTGCTCAGAAGCTGGGTCCTGCAGCCAGGTGGGACTTGGTTCCCCTGTGGCATCAAGCCCTGCTTCTGCTACTGTACTCTGTTTGCCTCCTAGTAGCCTTGCCCCTCACCCTCCCTGAAGCCACTCATAATCTTCCAGAAAGGTCAGGCATACTAATTTCCAATATGTTGCCCTTCAGTGGTGTCCTATTTTTGTAGGGCTGCCGGAACAAATGACTAGAAAACAATGGACTTAACGGTAATTTATTGCCTCACAGTTCTGGGGGCCACAAGTCTGAAATTAAGATATCAACAGAGTTCTACTCCCTCTGAAGTTTCTAGAAAAAGATCCTTCCTTAGCTTGTCTAGATTCTGGAGCCCCAGATGCTCTTGGCTTGTGGCCGCCTCCCTCCAACCTTTGCCTCACTTTGCCCTCGCATAGCTTTCCTCTCTCGTTGCCTCTGTGCTTCCCGTTCAGTCTCGGATACTGTCCTGTTGGATTTAGGGCCCACCCAGATCCAGTCTGATCTCGTGTTGATTCCGACTACAGAGACCTTATTTTCAAGTGAAGTCACATTCTGAGGTTTCAAGTCAACGTGAATGTTAAGGGCACACTACACCAGCTGCTACAAATGGCAAGCTGGGGGACAGAACCCTGTCCCAGGAAACTCCTGGCTGTTCAGAAAAGAGAGCTGAAGACAGAGTCAAGGATTTCCCAACCCAGATCCAGCAACCCCTTGTTCTGAAGTCAGCTGTTACCTCTGAGGCAACCATAGCTCCTCACTTCCGTGGTGCTGCCCCAGCAAGTTACTGTACCCCACCCCTTGTGCTTCACCTACACACAGCTGGCAAGGCCCTTCGGTCAAAGCATGCACTGTACTCTGAGTCCCGCCAGTTTGGGGGCTCTAGGTAGAGAGAAGGAAAAACAAAGCAAAGGCAGAAACTCTTCATCATTCACAAAACAATATGCAAAAACCAGGACATTCCTTGGGACTGCCCATAAATAATCCAGACCACAAATATAATGCATTAGACAGCTTGTATAATAGTAGCATGTGAAAGACTGTGAAACTTTCTAGAATTAATTTTCTTCATTTTGGTTTATTAAAATTGCACTCATCTATCTCCCCTGTTAAATATTTTATTTTTTCATATTAATGGCTGCAATTTCAGCTTGTGCCTGTTTCTGTCATTAAGACTGTACAAACTTAATATCATTAGTAGTTTTTCCCTTAATTATGTGACTGGAGAAGAAAAACATCAAAGTTTCCGTGAAATTGGAATAGTATATCTAAATTGCCTCATGTTTATTTTAACATTAACAGTAAATGAAGCTAATGGGCTTTTATATTATTAAAAGCACTCATTTGTGTCCTGCCTGTTCTAATATATAACAAAGCTTTAAAAGATGTTAAATAATTAGTTATTTAATAGAGATGGGTGGAATAGATCACAAGAAAAGGAAACTGGACGGAAACCAGTGCAGGTTGTGGAGGGGTCTGCCCCTTTTAGACTGTGCTCTAACCACACCCCACACCCCACACCCTGGCCCACGGTTAATGTGATAACTCTAATTTATAATGACCCTGGAGAGTTAAAGCAACTAAATCTATTGCCAGAGCCCCGCAGAGGACATACATGTATGGGGGGTGATAATGTTTGCAATTATTTCTGGGCACCATCCATTCATAATTCAATACCTGCACAAGGGCCGTGCTTGCTGGCGCGGTTCCGTGTTGGGCTGGGGCCTGGGAACGCTCTGTGGGAGGCACGCGGGGAGTGCCGCTGGCTGGCCTGTTCGTCTCCTAGCGGGGGTCTCCTCGGCTTGGGGGATGCGGAAACATTCATCTGAGTTAGGAGCCCACAGAGAGCTGGCGGAAGACTCTGGCAGGCAGATACAAAGAAAGTGCCAGGCTGCTGTCACCAACCTGCTCAAAAGCCTACAATGGCTCACCGCGGCCTTTGCCATCAGAGCCAAGCTTTGCGCTTGGCATCGGCGCCTCAGCACCGACGCTTTCCCTGTCGTCCGCTGACTTTTTCTCTGCTCCATCCACGTCCGAACCACATTGTGCCATCCCCATGTGCCTGCGTGTGCTGGTGCCTTGACTTGAAACCACTTGTGTCCTTTCTTGGGCCTAGTGAAATCCTGGTTGTTCCGTATGTCGACTCCACTCCCGATTCTCCTTCAGACCTCCACTGCACCCGTGGCAGTCCAATGGATCCCAAATACAGTTGTTCTTGGAATTTTGACCTCACCCAGGTTCTACTGGACCCCAAGCCCCACTGCCATCAAGTCAACTCTGCTTCATTAAAGGATTGTGGCAGCAAATGTATGGATGAGTGGGTTGGCACAATGTATGGATGGGTGGGTTCTGATAAGAATTGTATAAGCCCCCAATAAAATTATTTAAATATTAAAAAAAAAAGAACCTCCCTGCAGGGCTGGTGTTGGGATTGCCAAAATGGTGGAAAGTGGTCTGGTGCTTCCTCAGACAAATAGGACCAGACATAGCCTTTGACCCAGTGATCGTTCTACTAGGTAGATGCCCCAGAGACACAAGGAGCGAGACTCGGACAAGCATATCCCTGTTAATTGAAGTCTTACCTACAACAGCAGGCGGCTGGAAACAAGACAAACAGCTGTCGGTGAAGGGCAGGATGAATAACCTTTGGTGAATATACTCTAAGGCATTAGATGCCTCCCAAAAGAACAGTAAGGATGAAACTGTCAAACATTTTATAACGAATGGGGAAGAGAGCAAGCTGAGTAAAGTTAGCCATTTTCATAGAGATAAGTACTCATTTCATTATTATGAAAAGAAAGCAAAAACCAACATAAAGCAAAGCAGAAAATGGGGTTTCACACCCCAAGAAACAGACATTGATGGTTACAGATAAGGCAGTGTGAGAGAGAAGGAGAATGGAGGAAGGAGAAAATAATGAAGTTTTATTAAAAAATCAAGTTTGATTAAAAAATCAAGTTTGATTAAAAAATCAAGATTTGGGCTGAGCCCCGGTGGCGTAGTGGTTGTGCGCGGGACTGCGGCCCACTGGGACGGAGGTTCAATTCCAGCAGTGGGGCTGGGCCTCCTACTCCCACCACCGGAGAGCAATGATGCCCCCAAAACAAAAAAAAAACAACAAAAAAAAATCAAGATTTACCTGAAGCTCTAATGAAGCCATATTTGGGGGTTCCATCACCAGAGTGTTGATTCAGCAGGTCTGGGTGGGGCCTGAGAATCTGGATTTCTAATAGAGTCCCAGATGGTACTGCTGGTCTGAGAGCAACATCACCATCCAATCCAGACCATTGGACACTACACCTACACTGGCTTGAAATGTCTGATTAGGTTGTTTGGCCAAGACTTGTCTCTTCGAATAGACAGCAAATTCCTTGAGGACAAAGACTGTAGCTATCCACATTTGGGCAGGATTGGGGATCCCCTAGTCACCCCATTGTCTGGCGGGTCTTAGTTCCTTCACTATGCGCACCTCTCCATTGGCTGATTGAGTGTTTTCATGACAGGACAGTTGCCTTTGCCCAGAGAGAGGAGGTCATGGTGCCTCTTATAGGTTCATCTCTTCTGTCTTAGTAACAAGGAATAAGTCACCACGCCAAGGTCACATTCAAGGGGAGAGATATTAGGTTCCACCTCTTGAATGAAAAATATCAAAATGTTATGGATGTCATTTGATGGGATGTAGAACTCAAGAGTGTCAAACTTATTACCTTAAATTACATGTTTAATAAAATATTAAATATACACAGATGGTATAAATCATAACTTTATTGTGGGTACCTTAGTAATCATCACCCAGATTTCTACAACTAGAACTTCATCAGTACCCAAGGACTATGGGGCACTCTTTGTGGACCTCAGCTTCCCTTCCTCCACCAAAGGACCACCCATTATCCTGATTTAGGTGATTGCTATCTTCCTGACTTTCTTGATAAGTTTATCACTGATTGTGAAGCATCAGACAATATCATGAGGACTTGATGTATTTGTGCATATTACTTGATGTATTTGTCTCTATTCATCGTCATGAGTGTGTTTACTCTTTGCACATAGCTGTATTGGATGTTCATTATCTTCCTTCTTCTCTACTAATTATTTTTCCTTAAAGACTGTTCTGTTCAATATTAATATAGCAATGCCATCTTTCTTACAGTAAGACTTTACAGGATATGATATTTTCCATCTGCATATTCTTATGCTGAAACGCTTCATCTTTTAGCTGGAGCATGTACGTCATTTGCTTGTAATGTCATCCCGATCTATTTGGGCAACACTTCCCCACTGTTTTGTGCTTTCTTTGGGCCCTTTCTTTTAGTTTAATTTTCTTGCCTTTTTTTTTTTTTTTTGGATAATAGCATGTTTGTAACCTTTCAAAATTGCTTGTTCAAGTAGTTTGAAGTTGTCTGTTTCTGCTATTTTACTAACTTAAGTGAATATATTCCCTATCTCTATTTATGTTACTAATCATCATTTAGAAACTACAACAACATGTATTCCACACCTACCAATGACGAGCATCTGTCACCACCTTTTCCCTCCTCCTCGACTGCACAATGGCCTTAGCCTAGCTTGAATCCATTTGCCTTCACTTATGGTAGATGCTGTAAAAATATTCAAAATCCCATCTTTTCTTACAATCCCAGATAGCATCATTATCACATGATACTTACTCAGTCTCATCTGCACAGTTACTACTTTCTTTAGTCTTCCTTTCAGCGCATCACCCTTGGGCCACTGTCTTTCCTGCTGCAGTCCACCCTTCGGTGTTGCCTTGAGTGAGACATTGCTGGAGGTAGATTTCCTTCTTAATTTTACCTTTATTCCTAAAAGACATCTCCACAGACTAAAAAATTCTGGCTCAGTGTTTACTTCTACTCAGCACTGAATAAAAAAGTCTGTTACCTTCTGGTTTTCCCTGCTGTTGTTGAAATGTCAAGGGCTAATCTAGCCTTTTCTTTTAAGTGACTGTTAGCTATTTTGCTCCTCTCTGGTAACTTTAAAAATATTCCCTCTAAGAAACTAGCAGGCAAAGAACATTTATATAGGCATGTACACATGTAAATATATTTATATATGACGATGAAGAAATAGATCTATGTGCATATATTTATAGGTTTAATATTAAGGTAACAGATGGACATTGGGCCTCCCCTTACATATGCCTTCAATGCAAGAACACTTTAAACTGGCATTCCATGGTGCTCACCTTCTTGACATAACCACTGAAGATAAAGTGGATACATAAGCAAAAGTAGTGATGAAAGATGATAGTGCAAAGCTATCAAAAGATATAGCATCTGGGGTCTTAACGGCTTGAAGATAAACAAGTTGCCATCTAGCTCAGAAGCAACAAAACCCAATGGAAGAAGCACACCAGCCTGTGTGATCTCGGGGGATTGAAGAGATCAGGTATCAGGCATCAAAGAACAAAAAATAATATCATTGTGAATGGGGGCAAGTGCAGAGTGGGGACCCAAAGTCCATCTGTAGGTAACTGAAAATCCCCTAACAGAAAGGTCGCGGGGAGATGAGTCAGTCAGAGTGCAGTGTAGCACCGATGAAACACACAACTTTCCTCTAGTTCTTTAATGCTTCCTCCCCCACTTCCCTCACTATGATTATCCCAATTCTAGCTTACAAATCCAACTAGATGAGATGATGTACACTTGTACAGATAAGAACTGGAAACACAGGGAACCCAGGACAGATGAACCCCTCAGGACCCGTGGTAAAAGTAGAGGTACCAGGAGGGTGGTGGGGAGGTGGGGAAATAGAGGGAGATGATTACAAGGATCTAAATATAACCCTCTCCCTGCAGAACAGACAATAGAAAAGTGGGTGAAGAGAGACGTTGGATAGTGTAGGACATGACAAAATAATAACAATTTATAAGTTATCAAGGGTTCATGAGGGAGAGGGGAGCCGGCAGGGAGGAGGGAAATAAGGACCTGATACCAAGGACTCAAGTAGAAAGCAAATGTTTTGAGAATGATGATGGCAACAGATACACAAATGTGCTTGACACAATGGATGGCTTGATGGATTGTGATAAGAGTTATACGATCCCCCAGTAAAATGATTTTTTAAAAATCTTCTGTCTTTGGCATTTCATTGAAATGAATCTGTGTGTGAGTTTTATTTACTCGACTGTCATGCAGTTTGTTGCATTCCTGAAAATGGTTTTCAGGGCTGAGCCCTGGTGGCGTAGTGATTGTGTGCGGGACTGCGGCCCACTGGGATGGAGGTTCAATTCCAGCAGTGGGGCTGGGCATCCTACTCCCACCACCGGAGAGCAGTGATGCCCACCCCCCCCCAAAAAAAAGAAAAGAAAACGGTTTTCTTCGCGTCTGAACATGCTTCGCCATTCTTTTCTAAATCGTTGCCTCTCCCGTGTTTCCTCACGCTCCTCCTGGAACCCTAGTGTGAGATGTAGTAGGGCTTTCCTCTGAGCACCAGTTTCCTGTAACCTTTCCTTCATGGCCCCCTCCTCCTCAGGTCTCTTGTATTCCTCTAGTCCCCAGTCATTTGCTCGGCTAAGTCCAGTTCACTATGACACACACTTACTGCTCCTGCCAACCACCTCACAGGTATTACCAAATCCACGGCTATCTAAAGTTAAATTTATTGTTAGAGTCACATTGATATGAATTTAGACTGGGTCTCTTCTTTCCATGCCTCGTTCTTTAGCCTCCTGCTATCCCTGTCATGACCATCTGCATGTGGGAGGTTTCTTTCTCTAACTTGGGCCTGTCCTGACAGTGTTAGCTTTATGATGAAATGGGTCGCATGTAGTAACTGACTGCTCCCTGAGAAGCTGTTGGGAGCCTGGGGAGAGTTCTCCTTTCTTTGTGATGGGCAGGGTGCCCTGGAATGGGTTCACCCTGAGACAGGAGCCCTCGCCTTGGAAAGCAGTTCCAGCATCATCCGGTGAGCTCTCACCGGCCCTTGAAAAAAAAAAAAAGAAGAAGAAATAGGGTCCCAATAGAGGGTGTCCATCCTTGTTGGTTATGTCCTGAGCTATAACTTCTCTTCTTTGAGCATGTTAAAACAGTGATGTTAAAACTGAAATGCGAATTTGCTGGTTTGGCAAGACCCATAAAACGTAAGTGGCTTCAGTGTTTGTGGAGTTCCTGCTTTCCATGAGCTTTTGACCTGGTAAAGTCTTACTATCTTGTCAGATTCTTAGTGCATTTAAGGAGATGCCTTTTAATTGTATTCAGAAATTCTAATTGGTTCTCCCATGTGGGCTCATCTAAATCACCCAACTGGCCATGTTGGAGATGGAAATGTACTTGGTACTTTTGCCACAATCTCTAACTGGCATTTTCCCATCAATTGAAGATGCCAAAATAGATCACTGGGTGGTACAATGCAGTGGGTGGTTAGGGTAGTAGGATGATTCCAAATGGGGTGGTGATTGGGCAAAAAAATTCTTTGGTAGATGGCAGGGATCCTTGCCGGTGGAACCTTGGCCTCCTTTGTGTCCGTGAGTCACTGGTTAGTCTTCTCCAGAGAGAATGGCCATGACCTCCCATGGTTTTACTTGACCATATTCACCTTTTCCTTCATTGATGACCACCTACTTCACCTTTTGCCTCCTTGGTTCCTCTTCCTGGTCCCAGTCTCTACTTTCTATGTCTTTCCCTGAGACTGTGGGAATTCCTCTCTGGTCTAATGGTACCTGTGATAGTTGGATTTTATGTCAACTCCCATGATATGATCTAAAACAGTGTGATGATCTCCATGATGGGGTCTTCTGTAGAGCCCTTGTGGGGGGATTAGACCTCCTGAATTTGATTGTAGCCTTGAGACGTCTGAGGAGGGTTCATTCAGGATGTTGCCAATTCTTAGTAGAAACTGACAATGTGTGGAAGGTAGCAGGTTCCTGTGGCCAGGTCTGGATCCTTCATCTGGGTTGTCTACCTCCTGCTACACTGTCTGTCAATCCCAGGAGCCATCAGCAGAGTGCAGATATTGGTTTCATTCAGACAATCTTGGACTCATTCAGCTCGGCATCCACCTGGATGCTTGACCTTTCTGCTTCCTCTTCACCAGCCCATGGCGTTACAGGAATCAGGAGAAACCTCAGCTTCTATCGCACCATGTGAATCTGGGACTGGACTTACCCAATTCCTCAACCATGTGAGCCTTCTCTTGATATAATTCTCTCTAGCTATATGAGCACATACAAGCAACACTGATTTTGCTTCTTTGGAGAATCCAGCCTAACACAGTCCCCAACACAGTGTCTGGTTCCAGTTCCAGTGCCCACCTCAGAGCTGACTCTCAGAGGGTCCCAGTAAGGACCTGTGTGGCAGGGTTGGTTGGCAATTAAGACCAAGGTCCTCAGAGGCTCTTCAACAGGATGGTGATGTGACAAAGACCGTTTGAACAGGGACTGAAGACCTCTGGTGGTGGCTTTGGGTCAAGCATTTGAGAGGGAGGCTACTGTTGTGGTCAGCATGGGAGATGATGACATCTTAGGTTAAGGTCAGAATAGGCAAAAGAAGCAAACAATTTGTAGTACTAGGAAGTGATGTCAACAAACTCAGACTCGCCAACCCCACCAACTTATACAGAATTGAGTGTCACATTTAAAAGATATAGGTCTTCTCTTAAGGTTCAGTTGATAGGAAAAGCCAGGAGACAACTTGGTTTCCGTGCATTAGCCCTGCAGTCACACAGTGGCCTCCCTCTCAGGGCAGGATAGAACTGACCCTGGTAGAACACCTCAACTTTCTCCTGAGAAGCGGCTGGTGATTTCAAACTGCTGACCTTGCAGTTAGCAGCCTAATATGCAACCCACGCCATCAGGTCCCCTCGATTCCCTGCAACCACCACTCCCCCCACCCCCACCACAGCTATGAACAATTCCAAGTTCATCCTTCCACAGCAATGCCGATTAATGATGACACGGCAGCAGAATTCTGAGGTGTCAACTGTCTCCTGGGTGTGGAGAAGTCTTCCTGCATCCATGCATGGTGCCACCTTGGGTAAACCCGCTACCCACCAAGGAGAATCATAAAGAGAGGACAAGAGGAAGTTTAGAGAACAGTTGAGTGATAAAACCCCAAGCAAACTCCCTGCTATCCAGTCAAATCCAGCTGGTCAGGGTAGACCTGCCTCTGTGAGTTTCTAAGACTGTCATCTTTCTGAGGGAGAAAGGGGCTGGTGACTTCCAGCTGCTGATCTTGGAGTTAGCACTTGAAGGCTTCAGCACGACACCAGCAGCTCCTCTAAAAGCCAGCATACAGACACAAGCCAGGGTCGTGGAGTCATGTGAACCCGGCGATCCCTCACAGTGCTTCCAAGACTGTGCGTCTGTATGAGGACAGGCAGTTCCATCTTGCTTTCTTGGAGCAGCTAGCAAGTTTCAAGCCATTGATCTTGCTGCTAGCAGCCCAAGGAAATCATACAAGCTAAAACTTAAGAATGAGAATGAGAACACATTTTTTTTGTATTTCTTTTTTTTAATT
>PVJH01019438.1:0-42771 GCA_004026705.1 Nesogale talazaci
AACCAGGTTCCCAGCATTTCACTACTCAAAACCAAACCAAACCTCACAGCCATCTAGTAAATGCCCACTCACAGTGACGCCAATGGAGGGTAGGACCAGCCCTGTGGGTTTCTGAGACAGAAACTACGGGTGTAGAAAGCCTCCCCTTTGTCTCCGGTGGTCCTTGAACTGCCGACCTCGTGGCTAGCAGCCTAATGCTCTTTCTGCACATTCAATTCTGCCTGCGCGACTCTGTTGAGAACTGCTCCTCCACTGTTGACGAGACGTGGTCACTGACCATCAGTATTGGCGGGCCTTGGGAATGATGCCGTCTTTTGCACTGCTACCAAATTGCTGTGAGCCCCCACAGCCTCGTGTCGACCTTGTAGAGATCAAAGCCCCCCTTCATTCACTCACCATGCCAGTCTGCCCAGGCTGGCAGAGTAAGCCCTCAGTGCTCCCAACGACTGGTCCCGGACATGACCCCCATTTGGGGGCCAACAGGTCAGGCCAGTCTCTTGGCCTCATGTTGGGAGTTCACTGGCTGACTGGTGTTTCTGCATTCCACACCGTGGGAAGTGGGAGAAGGGAAGGCAGGAACATTCTGGCACCAGCCCAGGGCAAAGCCCAGCCGGCCACACTCACCTCCGAGCTCTGGTCTGCAGCGATTGGGCCGAGAGGAGTGGGCAGTGCCACTGCAGTCCGTCCCAAGCAGGGTCTCCTACCATTGCGTGGTGTAGACTCCCAAGGGTTTCTTACCGACGGCGAGCCTCCTCGCAATTTCCACGGTGGGTTATGCCCACTCACCTGGCCCCCTGCCCCCAACGTGACCTCACCTTTGCTTTGGGTAAATGCTGACCATTTGGTCTCATATAGTTCAAGCTTCAGGGGCAGAGTCCTCACAGGGGTCATTCATTTTATAAGCCTATGGTTTTATACTATGGTTTCCGTTCCTCGTGAAAAGGGTGTCATATCTTAAAGTGATCGTCTGGGGGCTCCTTCTCACCTTTATCAGTCCAGTAGGTTTGTTCTTTGTAAAGAACGCTGAGTGCTATCTGCATGGTTCTCCCTTTTCAGAACCTTCTGTGGTGTCTCTGGTCAACCATCGTAGTCAGGCACCACCTAGTTCTTCGGGCCTCAGAAAGAGGCTGTGGTTTTTGTGGGCTTGGTCTGAAGGACTCATATCTTCCTTGTCTCTGGTTCTCATCCCATGTTGCTCCAGACAAGCAGCAGCCACTAATTTTCCTGGATGGCCAATCAGGGACTTTTAACTCAAAGCCCATGTCTTCAGCTGCCTGGCTTTGCTCCATCTACGATTAAGCAGCCTGGACTTTACCAGGGAAAGCTCCAACCTGGCTGCGGGGAACAAAGGAGCTGCTGAAGAGACCAGCAAATGGCAAACACCATACACCAAACTCCCTGCCATTGAGTCAACTCTGACCCGTGGCTAGCTTATCGAGCAGTGAACTGCTCCTGTGGCTTTTTAAGACCGTCCATCTTTTCAGGAGCACAAAGTCTCAGCTTATTCCTGAGAAGCAGCTGGTGGTTTCAAACCAGGCAGCTAACAGGCCAACTCTCACCCCACTACAACCACCAGGGCCCCTGAGGCATTGCCAGTGGGTGGAACACCCCATCCCAACCATGTGCGCTCTAAGGCCCCTCTCCTTATGGCGAACTTCTGTGATGCGGTCAATGGAACAGCAGTGATGGAGTCTTCCTGTGCCAGGCACGGGGCAAGCCTTCCACTCACCCTTCCACTCGGCAGTCAAGAGTGCCTAGCTCGGCTTCGGCGCCATTAGCTGGGTGAGCAGACCTAAGAGGAGAGCCCACACCCTCATTAAGTCAGGGGTTGACTGAAATACTCACCAGGACATGGTGCATGAAAGCAGTCGGGCATAAAGAGAGCCCACGCGGTACGTTTCCATCCGGTGAAGCCCCAGGGAGGCCCCTAACGTGGGCGGAGCCGTCATCACCAGTGTTGGCAAAGGGGCAGTTTTAAGTGGAAGGGCCCGGTGGAAATGTTCCGTCATGACTGTGATAGCGGCATGTTTGTTTGTCAAAACTCAGTGAATGGTACTTTAAAACAGGGTGGACTTTCAGCAAATTATATGTGAGTTTTAAAACATACTCAGTAAAATTAGGGGTTTGGGATCGGAGGCCTCCTAGGCTGGCTTTGAGCCTCCATGTCTGGGCTTTGAGGACGCCCACAGAGCGGGGCGCAGCTTGCACCGGCGGCTGGGAGACTCCAGAAGGGGCATCAGGAGGAGGCGCATGCACGCTGTCAGCCTGGGCTGTCCTGAGTCTCCACTGTCACCTCAAGTGGCAGCAGCACCCATGTTCTGGGGGAGAAGGCAGGACAACGACAAAGGATGGTGCCTTTTTGGTCTCTCTCTCAGGTGGAGTCGAAGTCGGGTTGGCGTTCCCCCGGCAGCTTCCACAGAGCCGCTCAGGGCCCTGGAACGTCTCTGGTAGGCGTCACTATTGTCAGGGGGAGTGGGTGGGAGGCAGTTTAACTAATCTAATGAGTGAAGATCACAAAGACGCGATTATGAGAAGGAGGTGCAGGAGAGAACGCACCGAGGAGCCGCTGACTCCCGAGGATGACAAACATACATTTCTGTCAGAGGATCTTTATTTTACACGTGTGCCTTCCCAGCAAGCGAACCGCCCCCTCACCGCATCCTCAGCTCCGCCGGTCCTCTCTGTCCACAGAGACACTGGTCAACGACGATTAGTGAGCATGAACAGCCCGTGTGTGTGCAGCCCAGCCCAGCCTGGAGAGCCAGGCGGCCTTCACAGACCCACAAGCCCTCCACCAAATGGCTCTTGCTTTGGGATTAAGGAAGTCTGCCAGCTTCTGAGGTCACATGACCAGGCAAATCCAATTACAGTCTACAAAAGCTATTTCAAGTAAACTCCCTTTTGTGGACAGGAGTCTTGGAACCTTCTGTTCACAGTCCCTTAAATACTAAGGCAGCCAACCTCACAACCCATCCACCCCTGCCCACTGGGACTGGGCTGGGAACTACAAAACCCCAAACCTTATGCGACAATCCACCCACTGCCTGGGCCGACTTGGACCATTACTGACTCCACCCAGAAAGCTCCCTCCCAATGGCTTGTCTGCAGGAGTGCACCCGCATTCCAGTAGGTTCCGAACTCCCGCTTCCAAGCTCCTGCGCCCCACTCTGCCAGTATTCTAGTCTTTCTCGCCTCACCAGATAGGCCTGGCCCTGCCTGAGCCGAGAGCCATGCAGCGAGCAACTGCTTTGTCAAGTATCACCATGCTGGGCGGGCGCAGGGCACGGCTGGGTCCACAAGAGGCCCCTGGGGCATTTGGAGTGTTCAGCTCGCGGATCAGTAACTACGTTTCAGGTGGTTCTCTTCTAAAGACTCCCTGCCAAGATACCCCCAGGAAAACAGGGGGAGAGCAGGTCTGTGAGCGCATTTGGCATGTTCCGCAGCCAAATACCTATCCCATGTACACTGTGAGGTACCGAGTCAAAGTCTCACGCCGTGCTTAGCTCCGGGGTCCTGGTGGGGCGGGGGAGGCTCGGTGCCCTGCGGGCCTCTCCATCAGACGCCAGGGGCGGCAGAGAAAAGCAAAGGGGGGGGGGGGGGGGGGGTTATGGAGTGTGGCTAAGGGGAGGCAGGAGGTGCTGAGGGTCTGATAAGCGTGGGGAGCAGAGCCGACACTCCCATCAGATTGGCGGCGGGTGTGGCCAGACCACCGCTCATAAGTTAAACCAAGTGCCTGTTACACCCTTTCTGGGTCTTGTGAGGGGCCAGTCCCTCCTCGTAGCAGACCCCCTAAGTACGTACGTTGCCTGCTGGAAAAGAATGTCCCATGCAGACCAAAGCCACAACAAAACATGGCATGAATGGGTCCTCTCTTTTGATAAAACCCTCTCTAGCTGAGAAAATGCCTCCTTTCCCTAGCTGCGGGAGAAAATGCTGCAATGCACCAAAGCCTCTGGCCCGCGCTCTCAGACCCAGCCTGCGTGAGGCCCTCAATCAATGAGCACGAGCACAGGGCAGAGGAGGGGGAGGGAGGGAGAGCGCACAGCGGGCCTGACGGCCGAGCCTAGGACAGGAGCGGAAATCTCATCTGAACGGTCCCTGGAAGTGGCCCGTGATTCATGGCGTGTGCTGCCTGGGCGGGCTGGACACGCCTAGCGCAAGAAGGACGTGGACGTTTTGCATGACAGTGGCTTTTTGAAAGCAAACTGAACTGACTGGGGCCGTGGTCTGTGAGAGGCCCGTTTACACTAGAGCCAACATCTCCTTGCAGGGAACTGCCGGCCGTGCGCAGTCGCAATCCACAGTGTACAATGCCACGCCGCCAGGGACCACGACACAGGCTGTCGACAGCCAGGACTGCGAGATTGTCCCATGCCCTTGTCTGAAAAGCCCGCTTCCGGCACACACACTCCCCTGTCTGAAAGGACGGCCAGACCCTGCACGGCCTCCAGCACTGCCTGTCCACAGGGCGTCCTCCGCGGCAGCATGGGTCGTGCACGTAGGCAGAACCAGAGAGAAGGAGTACAAAGCAGAGCTATAAATACCACTGTCTCTGCAAGGATGTGCACCAGCCCCTGGAATACTGACGGGCTTAACCATTGCAACACTGCGCTGTAACGGCTGCAAGGGGCCTGCGACCCGCACAGGGCTGGCTAATGGGCCAACTACTTGGCTTTGGGTCCTCGCCAGTATCTATCTTGACTCAAGACAGAGCTGAATGGTGGGCCACAGGTGTCCTGGGACGGAGAAAGAGGCGAGCCCTCTTATCTACTGAGCATAAAGGAAGCTGAAGTCATTTTTTTACAAACCAGCCAGTATCACTTTTCCCAACCTGGGGCCAGGTTACAAGAAAACAACCCTAACCCCCACCCCACCCCAATCATTAACCTGACTTCAACCCTCCTGCCAGTCCTAAGACGGGACAGCGAGCCACCTGTTAGGGAGATGGTGGTCAGCCTCTACTTCCAAACACTTTTACAGCTCAAGGTGCATGCCTGGCCCACAAGGAGCAGGGCTGTAAAACTGTAGCAACGTGGCCATTCTGTGAAGCAGCCGGATTAAAAGAACGCTCTGCGCCATGCAGAAGCCTCATACGGGGCTCATAGACGCATGAGACCACTCAGGCCCCTAACTGCCAGTGACAGGGACAGGGCAGGGAGGCGGCCAGTTTGGAAAGACAGTGCTGGTGCACCCACACTCCCAGCCTTCTCTCGGGTCAGTCGCTCACGAAGCTGTGCTTTGAGACACAAGCACCTCCACGGAGACCTTTCTAGTAAGGAGGGCTCATCACACTGCTCTTGCCAAGAAGCCTCCTGCTCAGACAACAACTGCAGGAGCAGCAGTGCACGCCTTCCTCGTTGGGAAGGGCCCATGAGAGCTTTGGTGCCCATACCATGAGACACAGTTCTCTCCAAGGGACAAAGCTCTCCAAGTTCATTTCAAAGAGGAAACAGATGAGCTAAGTCCCTTCAAGGAAGAGTAAATGAGCATTTGCCCTTCACAAGATGAAGAGACACATGAACCCCTTCCCAGAATCTCTGCCGAGAGGAGACCACCCCATAAGGCTCTCCTCTGGGCTCAGTCCTCCAGAGAAGTGGGGCTGGACAGGGCACGGCCAGATGCACACAGAGGCACTCCTCCCTCCGGGGCACCGAACGGGAAAAGGGCGGGTGGCAGCGGAAGTGGCAAACAGCTACTCGCCGAGCAAGGACTTTGCAGGCTCTCAATCCAGCGGTGAGATTGCCACGCTCGATCCTGTGGTTTCTGACTGTCCTTCCCAACCAAATGCTGTCCCCATGGGCTCCCCAGGAGGCCCTGGGCCCCTAGGAGGTGGACTCAATGACAAGCCCTCAAAGTTAGACGCCCTTGGGCCCTTGAAGCACCCTCACTGAGCTAGCATTCAGTGTTCCCGAGGGGGTCAGGGTTTGGTCTCATCTTCGGCCTGAGCTACCAAAAAGACAATGGAAAATGAGCACCCGGCCTGGATACAAGCCCCCGGCCTCATAAATATGAGCTTGCCCCCCACTCCGAATGACTCGTTCAACCCCCCACCCCCACCCCTCTGGAAGTCGAAAAGGGCATCTCACTCTGAGTGTCTGTGAAAGCGTGCACCCTCTAAAAGTCCCTGAGAGAAACCCTCTGCTTAACTCCACTCACTGTGTTACGCACACAATTTTGTAATATAGAAACCAGCTCTGTTTAATGAATCTGCCCTACTTGGCTTATAGGAAAGGCTTTCTAATGATGATGGCTTGCTTGCATTTAAGAAGTTGCTTGAACACTGCATCTTCGGCTCCCGGCTGCTCCCTAGATGGGCAAACTCCCGCCCCTTCTCCTCCATACTCTGACCGCACAAGTGCACAAGGCGGGACAACCAGAGAGGCTAAGGGCACAGGGAAATCTCACAGGATAGTTTTTAAGTTTTAAAATACATTTCTTTTCCTCCACTGGGCAACACAGAATACACTTTAATCAGGAAAGCAAATTTTCACCAAATGAGCTGTGTGTCTCAGGTGATGTCACAGCCACAGGTGTGAGAACCCTGCCTGGAAAGATGGCCACTGGACTCTCGGTTGCTGGGTCCTGGCCACTTCTGGAATCTGGACCAGAGGTCTGGGGCATCACCCAGGGCCAGGAACCAGGGGTCAAGCGCTACAAACAAAACCAGGTCTTGATCAAAGTAATTCTTATTCTGCTAAGAGAATCTCATTTCATTCGTTTTGTGTCCAAAAGAGACAATGAGCTCCCCTGTGCCCTGCTCTCTGTAAGCCTCGGCTGCCTGACACCCGCCCGTTTCCCAAAGCCCTGCTCCGAAGCACGGCAGGCACCCAGTGAGCACCGATATGCCCGCAACACTCGCGGTCTCATCTGCATACAGCTGGAGAGCTCCCAAATAATAATTAAAAAAAGAAGTATAAAAATTAAAAAAGTTCTTCCTTTTATCCTCCTGGCTACATTTCCTTCACCACCAAGCCCACCTGCAGAAGTCTAGCTGCCTGGAGCCAGCCACAGATTCAGTGTCCACAAAAAAGAGGGAAAAATTAGGTTTCCACAGCGCTTTGCTGGCAGTCAGGTGCTCTGGGGTGCCCCCGTAAGGGGGTGCCAGCCGCTCTTGCTCCCCGGTAGGTCTGTTCATAAAGTAAATGCTTTCTCTGACAGCGCCATCTTCAAGGTGGCCGTATCGGTCACGCTGTGCCTTCCCAGTCGCCCTGGGGCTCCACAGACCCATTGGTCACCTTCTTGACTTTCTTCATGTTCTCCATCACTCCTGACGTGGTCACTCTAAACAGGGGAAAGACGGGGACAGTGAGTCCAGAGTCTGACTGCAGACAGGTATTTTCAGGGTGGCACGGGGAGGGGGAGTAAGCAGATAAGGGTCAGGCCGAGCTGGGGTCAGACCGGCCTGCTGCATGGGGGGTTTATGGCTGAGGAGTCAATCTCAGCTCCGTCCTGGCTCGGAGGCCCACGTGTGCAAACAGAGGGTCCCACAGGGTTGTCAAGGCCGACAGCTTTCGGAAGCGTTTTTCTGACCGGCCTCTGGGTGGGTCGACGGTTCAGCCCTTAACTCATTGTGTGCTACCCAGGAACCTGTGAGCGACACAAATGTGGCTAAATCACTTGACCTCTCTGTGCCCCGGTATGACCAATAATATGGGTCTCCCGGCACAGTGATAAAAGGAACGCACCCACGTCAACCAAGACCCACCACGCCTATTACAACCGCTATGCCTCCCCTTCTTGCCAAGGCCTGCAGGATTGTCACCACGCACGCACGCACAGGCGAGCTCTGATTTCGAGGCCAGCATCTGCCTTTTCATCGGCCCTGAGAAGAGACAGGGAAATCAGCTGCACGTCTCACACATTCCGAACAACCAGCCGCACTGGCTCACTCTGGAGTCCTGGGGTAGATCTGCACAGCTTAAGAAGAAACGTCTGGGCCAACGCTGCTTTGAGCCCAGCAGACAAAGAACTGGCTGCTTTCGGCAAACCCAGGCTCTGGCGGGGGTCCTGGTCTTATCCTAAGACTGCGGGCGCTCAGCACTGGCCAGGTGCCCCAGTGCAAGCTAAAGCGGGAGGAAGGCCGGCCTCGCACAGCCTGAGAGGCCGTGAAAGACAAAGGGGCCTCACAGGAATCCCTGAGGAGGAAGGGATCCGGGGGAGATAATGTCTTGCCTAACAAACTATCAGTTGGACAGATTTCAGCTGACACGCTCAGTGACTCTATGAAGGACATGGGGACTCCCGCAGGAGACACCCAAAGGAGATGACTGACTAGTGTGTCAACAGGCACCAGGTCCAGGCCAGCACCTCCATTAAGGAAACACAGAGGCAACAGAAATCAGTCTAGTAGATGCCATCAATCGGATACATCATCCTTCAGTGCCCCACGTGGGAACTGGTCCAACTGCAACCTGCTTTCACCTCCGAACGGGGCGATGTGATCCGTGACGCGGCACGGCTCGAGTCGGTCCATCCGGCTCCATGGCAGGCGGCCCCATGGGCGGGGGGCAGAAAACTGGCCCTCTCCCTTTCTTCGAGCACCATGCTGCTGCGACACCCACCCTTCACAGTTGTCTAGCTGCCCCCAGAACCCAGAGTTCGCTCAGGTAAGAGTCCATTGGACTCAGAGGTAATTTGTATTTTGGCAAAATTAAGACAAGTTTGTCTTGTCAGGACACAAATCGCAGGTCTGTGAGAGGACTGAGAGAGAGACCCTTGAAAAGACTGTTACAAAAACCTCACTGCCCTCAAGTCACTCAGTTCGTTCTTAAGCTGGGGGTGCAACCCTTTCACAGGGCACGCCTGATTCACAACTGCAGCAAAATGACCGTGATGACGCGGCAACAAAAATAATGTTATGGTTGGGGGTCCCTGCCACGGGAGGAACTGTATGAAAAGGTGGCGGCACGAGGAAGGTTGAGAACATGGGTTTCGAGACTAGCCATCTTCAGGGAGCAGAACGCCTCAGCTTCCTCCTGAAGAACAGCTGGGGGGTTGAAGGGCCAGGCCTGGGGCTCGCAGTCCAATGCCAAGCCCATGGTGACTTTCAGGTACTGGGATTGTAAGAGCACTGCCAAAACAAAGAACCTCTCCACAGAAGTCCTGCACGTACCACTTCCTGCTGGCTGGCTCCCAGCTCATGTCTGACTGACCTCGTTAGGACGAGATCACACTTGTTCCCTCATTAAGAAGGATGCACACAGACCTGCTTCTCGGGCGACCGTCTCCACACGGCGACACCAGAGGCATCGGACTCCCCGAGAACTGCCAGCCTTCCACGTCTGCACAGCGGAAGCCTGTGCTTCTCCGCATCTGCTCTCATCAGAAGAGAGCAGCCAGCAGCAGCTCTCCAGGAGCAAGGCTGGGTTTCCTACTCCCACCAAGGCAGCGATGCCACACACAAAAAGAAGAAGAGCAACAACCGCGCGCAGTGTAGGAGCAGGCCTGAAATAATGGAGACAGCTACGATTACAGCACCTTGTGAAGAAGTCCGATAAAGGAGGAAGTGGTGCGGGCGGGCCTGGCGGGCGTGGAAGACCCTGCCTGGCCTGAGGACTGCAGGGAAGGCGGCTCGGCCCCTGTGGTGTGCCCAGGGACTCAACTCCCAGACAATGCAGCAGTGAGAAAGAACAAGACCCAGGACAGATTAACACCCTGAGCCTCCCCAGCAGGGACTGCTTCAGCAACTTCACAGCTTCTCAATCACCTCCCCGCCTGTCCTAGTTTGGGGCCAAATACGGCAGGGGGCCCAAAGAGCCAGGCAGCGTCATATGAACAGCATTATATAGCCAGATCACCACGCTCTGACACCTTGGACCCAGCTGGAAAGGCATGACACGAAGCTTACTTTAAACCTTGTGCTGTCTCAGGCAAACTCCATGTGCTCGATGACAGCTTCTAGAGTCGCACAGAGGGTCACCACCACCACACTGGGAAAGTGAGGTCTAGAGGGGAGGGCCTGGGCCCATCTGGCCCCTTCTTCCCCTTTCAAGAAGCCTGTCCTGGTCACCCCAATCATGTGAGATGCCGGTCCTCTCTCTGCTCCGGGTGCATACTGCTCCCCTAGCTCTGACTGTACTCTGTCATCCCTGTTCCTGCACTGAGTATGAGAGAGAGAGAGAGAGAGAGAGAGAGAGAGAGAGGTCTTGCTACACAAACTGGTGCCCCAGAACTGCCTGTAGGGTGACGGGGCTGCATAGAGAGGGACCAGGCGGTTTGGGACACGAGCAGGTGGCCCTCTCAGGCTGTCAGCCCATTCCAGGGGCAGCTGGTTTGTCTCCTGTGCCTGCTCAGGGAGGCTGGCCCTCGGAGCTGGGTGGTGCTTCTGCCTTTAAAGTGGACTCAAGGGCGGTGAGGTTTTTGTGGCTTTCTCTACCCTGAACAGCTGCAGGGGCGGGGGAGCGCAGTCTCTGATCACCCTACCACACAGCTTCCCCTCTCCACTCTCGGGCTGGCAGGGCCAGTGCACACATCAGGAACAGGGACGCTAAATGGAGAGTCTGCTGCCGCGTCCGACAAGGCCAATGAAGGCTTCAAACCTATTCAGCCCCGCATGGTAGGAAACCATGCCCCAAAGGACCACATTTTAAACACGTGAGTGCACGCGCATGCTGACTGGAACGGGGGAAGCACTGGTCGGTCAGAGTGCAGCTAGCAGTTCCCTTTCCCTCTTGGAAGGTGCTTGTTGCATAGCAACCCCACCTCCTGCCTGGCTGAGTTAAACACAACATGCCCAGCTCAGGGAGGGCAGCTAAGCAGGGGGCTTCAACACCTCCCTCATGACCGTCCTGCCCGCAGCCCAGTGCCTCGCAGCCGTCTCCGACGGTCAAGGTGGGTCCCCACCATGGCTCCCCCTCCCAGTGCCATTGCGGGTTAACTTACAGTGTCCAGTGTGCTTCACTGGTCAGGCCTGAAGTGTCAGATTAAACTGGCCTGGGGAAGTTTTCCTTGAATTCCCTCCAATACTCTTTAACTTGCAAACTGCTCTGTGGTAAACCATGTTCCCAAGATGTGTCCGCCCCTTTGAGCTGTACGCACACAGAGACATTGAGGGAAATGGGCAGGGATGCGGAAGCACTCCCCTGCCCCCCCCCACCAGTCACAGAGGAAGCAGAAGCACACCCTCCTGGGGCTCAGCGAGCCGGACACAGCAGCCCAGACTCCCATCAGTCCTGGGCCCCGATCAGAACGCGCCCACGGGCTCTCAGTGCCAGGACCTGCTGGGAAGAAACCGCTGTAGCCCTGGGCATGTGTGGGTGGTGTGGGGAAACCTGAGAAAGATTGTTTCCCGTAAAGGGCTCAGACCGAGCTCCCTTCCTAAGGAGAACCGACCAATCATTGTGCCCAGCACGGCAGAGGGCTCGTGGCCTTCTACACAAGAGGCCAGGGCTCAGCTTGCCTCCAGCCAAAGCTGATTCTGGCGAGGGTCAGAGCGGTCACCCAGGAACAGTGCTTCCCTGCTGACAGCCCTGGGCCTCGTGGCGACACCCAGAGCTGCAATGAGCCCTTCTGTGCACCTGCAGATGAGGTCTGTGGCAGACTGAGGGTCAGAGCCAGAGCCTCAGTGGCAGGCCTGGCTTTCTGTCACCTCCGATACATTCACAGAACTTTCCCAACAGTAGAGTTCTCATCCCAAGAGAAACCCCAGCAGCACTTCCCGAGAGAACAACTGCCTTGTACATGACCCCAAACCGCTCTTCAATGTCATTTGTAGCTCTGTGCAAGAAACTTACTTTCACAACTTCAACGGGACTGCTGCTCCTGGACATACCCACCCTCCCTCCAGGTGGACCTGCTCTTGGCTGACGGTTAAAATCTGCTTGACCCCGTGCTCTCTCTCGAAAGCTGGCAGGAGGCAACCTCTGCCCCACCAGCAGCTCCCTTCCCGCAGCACCCTCACGGTACACTTCCCCGCAGAAGTACCTAAAACGAGGCACCCACAGGGCAACCCTGAACCCAGTAGCCCCAAACTCCGCGCTCACCAGCCTCTACCAAAATCAAGAACTCGCTCCCTCCAGGCCCTACAAGTCTAGGGGGCTATTCATCTAGATTTTTAACACAAACGCAACAGAATCCCTTGCTAAGCGGGTTAATGCTACTATCAAATGTTGTCTGAGCAAAATAGAAAACAACAAAACTATTCCATGACACAAAAATATGGTCCCTATGTGTCCACATTTTAAGAGGAAATAGCAGATGAAAAGGATGTGGAAACACAGGGATGCCTACACCGCTGGAGGAATGCCAGCTTTGCCAGCTATTTAGGGGTCAGATTGGGTACTGGTGGAAGAGGCACATAAACTGGGGCCCTGGCCTCCTGTGCCTAGCTGCGGGACCCAGAGACACTGCAGGAAGGCGCACAGAAAAGCGGAGAGCTCTCCGCCAGCCGCCGAGCACTCGGCAGTCACTGTCGTCTGAGCCCAGGTCGTGCAGTGGCTGTGCGTGGGGCTGCCACCGCAGTTACGCAAGATCGAAGCCACCAGCTACTCTGCTGGGCCAAGACGAGGCTTTCTACTCTCCTGAAGAGTTTCGATGCTGGAAACGCACCGGGGGGCGGGCAGTCCTACAGCATCACCAGGAGGCAGCAGCGACTCACTGCAGCTGAGCTTGGTTTTGATCCGTCTCTCAAAGGGTTCGGTGGGAGGCTGCTAACCGCAGGGCTGGTGGGGAGGTGGGGTCAGGGTCACTGGCTGCATTGCAGCTGAAGGATGGGGCTGCGGTCCCACAGTCTGTCACACCGCATCCCTGACTGGAATCACCTTGACGACAGTGGGTGGGTATCGCTATGAGACTCCGGCAACCCCATGTGGCAATGCTGCTGCTGAGACTGCCTCTCAGGGTGATTCTCTACCCACCTCTGGGGGTTCTCCCGTCGTCCCCTCCACTGTAAAGAAAAAAGGATTTCTTCTCTGACCTGGGGAATTTCTGATTTAGGACCTGCCTCGTCGCTTCACCGGTCCTCTGGAAGCAGTCCAAGGGCTGCCTGTGCTGGAGGCGGCAACCTTGCCATCAACCAGCCAGTCTCAGGTACCCCTGCAACCCAACAATGAACCTGGCCGACCCTGTTTCCCGAATTAACAAGCAAACGTGCTTATTCATGACTCACGTTCCTTGAAAACCACTGCCCTTTCAGAAAATAGGACCCCCGCCAGGTCCCTTACCTTGTGAACCAGAAAAGCCAACACTCAGACTCCGACATAGGTCACGGTCCATGTGCGGGATATGAAAACCCACTTCGTTATCCCGAGATACAGGACATCTGAGGATATTCCTTACTTAGGAATAACTCAGATGGCTGCACTTTCAGACATGCGCTCCCAAAGGCCAGCAGGAAGGGGTTGCCCCTTCTCCCCAGTTTTGACCAGGCCAGGTAGATCCCCGAGATGCTGCCACAAAGCTATTGCACCCAGGTTGCTTAAGTGAACGACAAATTCTATTTCCCCTGAAAAGCCTGTGCCATGCCTGGCAGATGCTGTACTTCAGGCTGAATACGAGCGCCTGGGGCTCGAGTGTCCATTTCCTTCTGCTAAAAATAGAGAAGCCACATCTGGAGCCACAAAATGCTGAGAGCAGCTGGTCCAATTCACACTGTGCTGCAGCTCATTAGGTAAAGGGGTCAGGGTAAAGGGAGAGGGAGGGGGAAGAGAGAGGCGCCTCCTTACACAGATTCCATTTCCAAGTCGTCCTCTTCCTGAGAGAGCTGTAGATAGGGATTATCTGAAGCTGGACGGAATTTATACCCCGTTAAAACGAAGAACACCAGCGTGGCCATCTCATCCAGGAGCTGCGAAATGTAAAACCCACCCCAAGGAAAGGCGTTAGCAACATTGTTCTTCCTAGAGCAGTGGAACTAAACAAACTGACACTTCCTCTTCACGCTCCCTCCCAGGCTGATTACCCAAATGCCAAACGTTAATGATCGAGAGCGGTTTCCTTGGATTTCCCTGACCCCTCAGCGCGCAGCATCGTCCCAGAGCTAGCGACTTCAAGGCCACGCTCGAATCAGTCTTCCTGGGATCTCCAGAGAACTCGTTTCGTGCCCACCCACTCCCCTGTGCCTAAAGAACAACGGGAGTTCTTCCAGAGAAAACGAGGCCTACATTTCCCCGTGGAGGCCCGCCACAGCGAGGAGGATGGTGCTGTGTACGACGGAGGCTGCTTGGCTACTGAAACCACAAACATGGGCAGAGAAAGGAGGCCTGCAGTCTGAGCTATTCTAAGCTCCATAGCTGAAGGGAAAGACAAAATTCCGTCTAGATTTTAATTACACAGGACAAATCTTGCTCTCGGCCTCAGGCCTTTCTGTTCAAAGACTTAACATTGGAAACTAAAATCAATAAAGCAATTACTTCCAGATTTCTCATGTAAGCCGGCTGCTTTCCTGGGCAGATTGTTTTCATTGTGGCCCAGACAAGACAGATGGTCTTGCTGGTCAACCCCGGTTCAATGAGCAACAGTCGGCGCGACACCTGTGGCTCCAACCCGGCCGCTCTAAGACTTGCCCTCCCGGGACACTCCCCGGCAAGCAGCACACCTGGTAAAGCCACTTCCACTGGAAAGGGACGGCGAGCTTGAGGAGAAAGGCAATGATCCTGGTGAAGTAGATGTAGCACACAATCTGGAGGGACGAGAGGAAACAGAGTCACCCTGAAGGCACTCAATTGAGACAGATGATACTGATTCAGAGATGCAATAGGGGGGTGCTAGTTACACGTAAGAGGATTTCCTCACTGTCGCTGGTTTCCTGCACCCTCCCCACATACATAACCCATTAATGCCAATCTGCAAAGGGTACTGTTTTTATTCCCAGGCTATGAGAAATATTTTCTAATAATCACAGCGAGAGGGCCGCAGTGATGCCGCCCCCCTGCCCACCCCCACTAGAAGGCGCCTGATGGTGCAGGTGTTAGAGCACTCAGCTGCTAACCGGAGGTCAGCAGTCCCAGGCCCGGCTGCAGTGAGTGAGAACGCTTCCCTAAGGGCAGTGTGAGCAGCCCCGAGGAGCGGCTCTCTCTGTCCCGTCCAGTCTCCATGAGGTGACTCAACAGCAGGGGGTTGGGTTTGGGGTCACTTTACCAGCAGGTGCTGTGAATGTTTTTTTTGGGGGGGAAGGGGAGCGGACACTAGGTGTCCTAAAGGCAGGACTCATTGTGACAAGAACTCAACATACCCATCACATGGCACTGGCACCAAGCCTACGATGCCCAGGCCTGTAGGGCAGGCCAAGTCCCAGGTGAGTCACTAGGGCCACCTATCGCAGACACCGCCCATGTCAAACGAGGTTGTGCTGTGCTAGTGGGTAGCACAAAACACCACAAAAAAGAAGCCCTGAGTGGATCATCTAGAAGTCACCCCGCCTTCTTCGAATCAACGTATTATTTACTTGGATCATAAACCTAATCTCGTGAAATACACCACATAATGTATAGCTATGTTCAGAATAAATTAAGGCAGGTCCTGTCTACGGTGCTTATTTTTGAGAACTTTTCATGTCCACCTGTCTGTTTTTTCAGTTTCTACAAAACTGGCTTAATTTCTCTGTTCTTAAGGGAAATATTATTTTGGGGGGGGGGGGCAATCACTGCTCTCTGGTGGCGGGAGTAGGAGGCCCAGCCCCACTGCTGGAATGGAACCTCCGTCCCAGTGGGCCGCAGTCCCGCGCACAACCACTACACCACCGGGGCTCAGCCCGGGAAATATTAACCAAACTGTGAAACTGATTTTCTGCAGGGAGAGTTGGACACTAAGAACGTTACATTGGGGGCGGCGTGGGAAGGGGGTTGCAGAGAACATCATCACGGCCTGATTCTGGTTTTGTACACAAAGTATCAAAGGCCGGCATGATATACCTAGGGGGGAAAAATGTATGGGAACCACCAGCAAACTGTAGGCAGTAATTACCTTGGGAAGGGCTAGGGAGGGGCATCGAGGAAGATCAGGAAGACAAAGGGTTCCCTCCTGCTATGTTTCTGTAACCAGTGACTTTGCATAAAACAGTGAGCAGGTATTACTTTTTTAAATGCTTGAAACTAAAATTTAACAAGAACTGGAAGACATGTTTAATTTCCTTCTCGAATTCGGTTCACACAGTTAAGCACCCCACCCCCACCCTCCATCTCCAAGTTTGCTTTCACTCGTGGCTCAGGGGTTCTTGACTCTTGCTTCGATTCCTTGAATTGATCTGAGGGATAAATTTAGGTTTTCTTACTCACCAAGACGTAATAGTGTCTGAATAGTTTCAGCTTTGCTAAATTAATAGCGGCTAGGGGGAGAAGAGAACAAAATGAAAGGCTCATTAACTTCTTTTCATATTTAAAAGCAAGTCACATTCAGGCACCCTCCCGGCTAATCCACACAGCACTGGCTACTGGCCTCGAGGATGTCTCAATTTCTGGAAATGCAACCGCTTGACAGAATCTCCCACCCCCCAATCCCCAGGAAGTAGCAGAGCTCTGGGAGCAGCAGGCAAAGGTTCCAACGCAGGGGTGCCTGAGAGCGGGCCCACACCAGCAAGTCTGCCCAGCTACCAACTCCCTTCAACAGCTTGAAATCGACTGACATCTCCGAAATCTTCCAGTACTGCAGCTCCCCACTGGCCCTCCTCCTGGCCCGCCCCACACGTGCTGGCACCCGGCTGCGGCTGACAGGGAGGCCCCCTCTGGTCCCTTCTGGGGCTCAGTTGCAGGTGGTGCAGTGCACCTTCTGGGAGAGTGAGGGTGTGGATGCAAGGAGCCCCCCCTGGACACTGGGCCTGTTTCACTTAGGCTGGCGCAACGCTGTCTTGTGACAATCCCTTCAAGCACAGCCTTCCTGGCTACGTCCTACCTCCTGGATCACTCAAGGTCAGCTGAGGCAGGGCAGCTGACTTCCTGACACTGCCTGTGCCTATGAAATATTGATGACCACAGAGGGAAGCCTGGCTCCCTCCCCGATTAGCAAGCCTTTCATTCATCATAAACCTTCCTGCAGGAGGCAAGTTAATTTTCCTTAATAGCATTCAATTACTGATTCCGTTTAAGAATGGGGCTGTGGGTGGTGAAGGTACGAATTTCCTCTCTCTCCCTCCTCGGGCTCGGGATGATTTAATTAGTGGGGGGCAATCAAGCTTCCAGAGAAATCCCTGGACTCCTAACTTATCCGTGGGGTGATGGTCCACCAACAGGAGCTGCAAGAAGCCCCTCTGAGAAACCAATTGTATCCAAGAGATGCGTTTCAGAAAATCTTCCCGGGAATTTCCAAGCCCCTGAATGGAGATGACACCACCAAGGAAGTGGCAACAGGCATGAGAGAGAGACAGAGACAGAGACAGAGTGTGAGCGTGCGTGCGTGCGTGCGTGTGTGCGTACACAAAGCATCTGGAGGAAGCTAAATTTAAGAATAGGATGGTCAGCAAAGGCGCCCTTGTCTAGAACCCTCTCTGGACCTTCACCATATTTTCATCCAATGAGTAAGAATTTACTGACCCCCTAACTCTTGTGCCAGGCCCTCGGATCCATCCAGCCTCAAAACAGGCAGACCTGCCTGTCCAGTGCCCCAGGAGGCGGGGGGAGGGGGAGGTACCCCGCTATTTAGGTGCACAGAAAACTGAATGGTAAGAGAAGGCCACTGGGCACTCCTTAACAAGGAGGTTGTCTTGAAATTGAGAATTACTTCGTAAGTCAGAACTGAGATCTACATGAACTAGTGTTCTGAGAGGCACGGCAGCCGGCGCTCCTCTCCGGGACATGGGCACAGAGCAGGAGTTGAGAGTCAGCCAGCTTCCCCACAGCCCCCAGGCAGGAACTCCGGCCCTGCCGCGCACACACTGAATGCTGCTGCTGCTGCTTTTTAAAAAATTAATCATTTTATTGGGGGCTCTTATAGCTCTTATAATAATCCAAACATCAATTTTATCAAACATATTTGTACCTATATTGCCATCTTCATTTTCAAAACATTTTGTTTCTGCTCGAGCCCTCGGTATCGGCTCCTCTTTTTTTCCCTCCCTCCCCCTCCCTCATGGACCCCTGATAAATTATAAATTATTATTTTCTTTGTCTCACACTGTCCGCTGGTTCCCTCTGCCTGGGTTTCTGCTGTTCATACCCTTTGGGGGCAAGGGGGGTGCTTATACATCGATCACTGTATTCCCACGCTGAATATTTCTTGAACGTGCACACTCAAGTCTGAGAAACAATAGCACCAACAGCTGGAACTGAAATAAGACAATGCTTTTCAAAGCCTCTTCTGAATTTTGTTTGCTGAAATGAATCCTGACAAATGAAATCTCTGCCTTGCTCATCAAGAACATCAGCAAATGTGTCATGGACTTATTCTTGGACTTCAAGGTGGCGACCACTGGAGAACCACGGCTGCTGGATACCCCAGGCTGGACTCCCCAGCCCACTGAGGGCAGGGGTAGAAAGGGAGGGTTCCCCAAAGGAAAGGGCTCCAATGCAGAGACGGGGCTGGAGCTCACGGGAAGAGAATGTCGAGATCTGCAGGCACAAAGGCATAGGCGCGGGGCAGCGTCACAGAGCACAGGGAAGGAGAAGTCGCCGAGTATGAGTGGACCGTGAAAAGGCTAGGCGGTGCAGTGCGGCGAGGAGTGAAGCCAAACTTCTTACATAAGATGCAGAGAGCGGACTCAATCCCGAGTGCTCCAGGGAGCCTCCACAGGATGTAAGTAGGAGGATATATGGTACAACAATACAGAAAAAGGTTGGATAGAAAGAGCAGAAGTCAACTGACATCAATGACCTTGAATTTGTAGTGGGCCCTGCTATGGGTTGAACTGATATGCTGACATCCTAACCAGGGCACTTTGAACATGATCCTATCAGGAAGTAGCGGCTTTACAGACATTAAGGGGGGCTTAAGGCTGAGCCCCGGTGGCATAGTAGTTGGGTGCGGGACTGCGGCCCCCTGGCCTGGCGGTTCAAATCCAGCAGCAGCTCTCCAGGAGCAAGGCTGGACCTCCCACTCCCAGCAGAGGGCAGTGATATCAAAAAATAAAAAGAGGGGGTTATATTGGATTCAGCAGGGCATTAAATCCAAGGAGTCTGAATTGGGGAGACACAGATGGGAGACTGTCTTGTGAAGAAGGAGGCGGAAACAGAGGGGCTGCAGCATGGAGGAATGCCACGGGTAGCCAGCGACGAACAGAAGCTAGAAGACAATGCTCCCTCTGGACCTTCAGCAGATACAGGGCTCCGATGACTCGATTCCAGACACCCTGGTAGTGTAATGGGTCACGTGTTGCGCTGCTAATCGTGAAGTCAGCAATTCAAATCTGCCAACTGCTCCGCGGGCAAAAGATGAGAGTCTTCGCAGTCTCAGACACTGGGTCTCTACTCAAGTACTTCCTCAATGAAAGAACACTTTGTTCTAATAACCGGCATTCTATGAAGCTGACCTTCCCTGACATGGTCACTGAAGACAAAATGGGTACATAAGCTATTGTGGTGAAGAAAGCTGATGGTGCCTGGCTATCAAAAGATAAAGCCGCTGGGATCTTAAAGGCTTACAGATAAACAAGCGGCCATCTAGCTGATAAGCAATAAAGCCCACATGGAAGAAGCACACCAGCCTGTGTGATCACGAGGTGTTGATGGGATCAGGTATCAGACATCAAAGACCCAGAACAAAAAGTCCTATCAATGTGAATGAGGGGGAGTGAGGAGTGGAGACCCCCAGCCCATCTGTAGACAATTGGCCATCCCCTGATAAGAAGGAAGGGTCACAAGGAAGAGACAAGTCAGTCAGGGTGCAGTGTAGCACCAATGAAACATACTTTTCTCTAGTTCTTTAATGCTCTCCCACCCCCACTACCATGACCCCAATTTTACCTCACAAATCTAGTTAAACCAAAGCATACACACAGGTACAGGTAAGAGCTGGAAAAATAAGAAATCCAGGATGGATAAAACCCTCAGGACCAATAGTTATAAAGGTACCAGGAGGAAGATGGGAGAGAAAAAGGAAACATCACAATGAGCTACATATAACCCCTTCCCAGGGGGGCAGACAACAGAAAAGTGAATGAAGAAAGACATCAGTCAGTGTGAGACGTGGGGAAAAATATGATACACTATCAAGGGTTCACGAGGAGGGGAGGGAATAAAATGAGGGACTGATACCAAGGGCTTAAGTAGAAAGAAAATGTTTTGAAAATGATGATGGCAACACATGTACAAATATCCTTGACGCCATGTATATATGTATGGATTGCGCTAAGAGCTGTATGACCCCAATAAAATGATAAAGAAAGCAAAGACCAAGAAAAAGGGTCACTGTCTCAGAAGGCTGCCTTGTCCTCTAGGGTCCATCAGAGTGCGTGAGCCACCAGGACTGTGGGAAAGCCGGGGCTGTCGGGGACGGCCATTCCCCGTGGTGATAGGCTGCCCCAGGAGAGGAAGGAGATAACCCCTCTGAAAGGCAGTGGCCATTCTTGCTGGACGAGACAGAAAAGATGATGCTGAGGGAAGTGGAAAGAATCCTTCAGGGGACGTACAATGGGGATGGAAGCAGAGAAGCGGAGGGCTTTGGGGCGTGCTGGTCTGACTGGGCTCACATGACAAGTGCGGGAGCGGGAGCAGGAGGAGCTGTGTGCGACACCAGTCAGGTGTCAGACACCTTCACGCCACAACCTCCCAGGCTGCCTTCGGAGGCTCTCTGAAGCTGAGACCTGCCCTATAGAAAGTCTGTCGGCGCCACATCCCAGCATCGATACTGAAAGGCCACCCCAGACCCAGAAGACGTGGCACCTCGCAGACCAACAGCTTGTTGGCTCAGAAAGGGGAGCTCGAGGTGTTCATTTTCCCTCATCACTCACGGCAGGCTTGAATTCCAGTCACACCAAGGCCGGGGCTTGGAGGAATCCGGTCCCAGCCCCGCACTGGGGGTCTGCTCACGGCTGGAGCTGCTCCTCTCCCTACAGCAGAGGACAATGACAGCAGAGGGCTTAAGAGGGCGGATCCTGCACATTTCAATACCTTGTGTTCAAAGGCCACTGACAACTGCAGGACCTCCAGGAAGCCACATCCACCCTCTCTGAGTCCGAGGCTCTGCCTCTGTGAGACAAATGACAATACTGTAGGCCTGACTGATGGGGGAATTAATGAGACGGTATACAGGAAGCGCTAAAAGAATGCTGCGTGTTCTAACCTCAGGAATGAATAAATAGTCCGAGGCCAAATGTGGCATGCCCTAAGTCTGAGTGGCTGTCCAGCTGACAGGAATCCAACCTCTAGTAAGTGGAGCTGGACAAGTGGTGGCCTGGACACTGCCAGAGACCTCCGGCCCTCCTGGAAGCAGCGCAGCCCTATACCTGGTGAGGCTGAGCAGAAGCTGAACCAGCTCCGAGCAGCGTTGAAACGTCACCAGCGCGGATTATGTGACAACCAGCTTGGGGCCTGGGACCCCAAGCCTCGGGGTGTTTTTCCACTGGAGAAGATTCCCTTCGAGTTCAGAAAGTGACCGCTTGCCACTCAGTCAACAGTGAGCCGGGCTCGCAGTCGGGACTGGCTATTTGTGACCCCACCACAAGGAACAGCAAATATGGTAAAAGAATGAGCATGGCCAGACGAGAAATGCCCTGGGCAGGAGCCAGGGGAGCTGAAGCCTGGTCCTCACACTGTAATAGCACAGTGTGCCTCGCCTGGCTCGCCACTTCCCCCTCGAGGCATCCGTCCCTTCGTGTGGGGGATAACTATGTATGTGTGTGTGTGTGTGTGTGTGTGTGTGGAGGGCAGGTGGACAGCGGGGTTCCAGAACCCCCAGGAGGGCCATGCTGAAGGACCGCGGCCCCACACTCAAGCTGGGGTCTGAGGGCTATTAAAAAAACCTTCCAGGCCGCTGGGAAGGAGCGACCTGGGGGCAGGAGGCCAGTGGGGACATCATGGACAGAGGTCAGAGCAGCACCTAGAAGGCTGATCTCGTGTGTCACGGGACCCCTCGTCTTTTCACGCACACAGCCGGCACTCTTGCTCAACCCGCCTGCTGATGACCACGGGACGCGTGTCCACTGGAGCAAGCAGTGCCAGCGTGCTCTCCAACGGCTCCCCACGCTTACAGCCAACACGCTCTCTCCTCAGGAGCAAGAGAGCAAGCCCATGCCATCTACACAAGATCCTGTCTCCTCCCGAAACGCTCACCGTGGCTCTCAAAGGCCTCAGCGGTCACCACGCAGTCTATCTGCCCCATCCGTCCCTCCTGGCCCACTACCCGAGTTTTGGAGTTTTGTCACCACGACAACAATACAAACAAGAGCACTGGAGTGCCAGGACCAGGCAGGCACCTCCCGTCATCCTGCTGGCCTCCAGGAATAAGGGGGCCGGCCAGAGCTGCTGCCTCACAGAAGAGCTGGGGGCTGGAATGGTTGAAGGGAGTTTAAGTGACACAGCTTATAAATGAAGAAGCCAGTGCTTGAACCTAGTCCCCCGCCCGCCCCCGCCCCAAGAACAAGGCTCTTGATGCCTACACTATGCTGTAAGAGAACGGCAACTCATCGCTTTGTAATCCACTAGCAGTTTGGGGCGATGCAATCGTGGTTCGAAATGCCAGGCAATGCCCAGGAGTGGCCAGCAATTCATTCTAAGGCTTTAATGCTGTGTGATTTATGTGGCACGCAGAAGCAGAGGCTCGCAACAACCACTTAGAGGGTGAAAAATGTCTACAACAAGCCTTCCCTGTGTGTAAGAAAAGCCTCTGGCTTGAAAACATCTCCACCTACCCGGCACCCTTTTCACCTGCTTCCTTCCTGCCGGGCCTCAGATGGAAATTTGAGTCAAACACAAAAATTGAAGGAGCGAGGATGATGACAAAGCCTGGTTGGCATTACAGACATTCTGACTCACTCTGAATTTTTGAATTTCCACAATCTGCTCAAGCTCCGGGCTCAAGCTCACGCTGGCCGGGGGCGGGGCAGTGGGGAAGCATCGCCCATTCATTCATGGTCCAGCACAGACTCGAAGGCCACGCTGCTCAGTCCCTCTCCGTAACCACAGGAGGAAGGCCCTACATGGAACTGGAACCCCGCTGCCCTGCAGGGGACCCTTCAAGGGCCGGGTTAGCTCACAAGGCACCCTCCACCACTAAAGGAAACCTCATCCATTCATCACACACAGTCTGGGGAAAGGCTGCAACGAAAATAGAATTCTTGGGCTGAGCCCCGGTGGTGTAGTGGTTGTGCGCGGGACTGCGGCGCACTGGGAAGGAGGTTCAATTCCAGCTCCCAGGAGCAAAGGCTGGGCCTCCTACTCCCACCACCTGAGGGCAGTGATGCCAAAAAAAATAAATAAATGAAATAGAATTCTTCTAGCTCCAATGGTCGAGGACCACATGAAAATAGGTTTTTCCATATGCATCTTTTACAAAAGTGAGCCAAGAATGGTCCAAAGTCATTACACTGAGCAGGTAATAGTTGTGCAACTTACTGTGAGCAAATTGTATCTTCAATAATAAATAAGAAAAAAACATAAATGGCACAAGAGTAACTAAGGCAGACATACACAGACACAGACAGGGACACGCGCACAGGACAGACGAATCCTAAAAAGACACACAGACCAAGACAGACGAATCCTACAACGCCTTTCTACCGCCTTTAGAAAGAGTCTACCTCTCACTTCTCTTCTACTCTAGAAACACGCCAGAGGCCCTGGCGTCCGTCCGGAGCCACAGTGATGTCAGCCGCGGCTCACGTCAGTCCTGTCTCCTTGCCAGCCTGCAGCCGCAATGCCGGGCGCTGCGGCAGGTCGGGCAGCAGGGTGGCGGCTGCAGCGAGCTGAGGTGCGGCGCTCCCCCTGCTGTCACTGCGCGGTACTGCCGCAGTCGCTGGCGAAGGTCAGACAGAACTCTCACTGCTCGCTGACACAGGCTGGCCAACAGCAGACAGATCCTTCTAGTGAAGGATCCGACCTTCCCGCGATACGGAGGCCATCAGATAAGAGCTGGCTTCAACAGCAGCTCAAATGCTCAAATGCACAGCCCTACCCCGTCTACCCTGCTTTGGGTCGCTGCATGCATCCTGCACCAAGTAAGTGCCACCGTACCCTTCTCCCAGCAGAAGGGGCTCCCTTCGCCTCACTGCGTCACATTCCGGGAGCCCTCCTCGTCTTTTCAAACGTTGGCATCACGCTACCTTTTCATAATACAAATGTAGACTGTAGGGTAAGCACAATCTTTCTATGCACTGGGACACTGGAACGTTCCCGTGAGTGGCGTCATTTTTATTTGCTTTTATTGCTGTGGCCTGGAGCCAAAGGCGCCGTATCTCCGAGACATGTTGGTGCGCTAGTGCCCCCAGGCAAGAGAACAAGCCCAGCAGGCCCCGAGAGGCCAGGCCACCAGGGAGAGCTCAGCAGGCCAGCGGTGCTGGAGCCCGACAGCTAGCTGGGTGTCTATGCAATGTTTTCAAGGGCCCTTACAAGCGGGCCGGGTTCTTCACAAGGCTGCTGGTTCCGGGGGCCTCTCTGCTTTGGGTGGTCTCACATTATTTCAAAATGTGGATCAGAAATGAACATTAGGGAACATGTTGGAAAAACTTAATGAAATGGAATTTGGAGGAATTAAAGTCAATGAAAAATCACTGTGGCAAGCCAGCTTAATCAAATGTACTCATCATTCTCATTTTCTCTTCAAGATGCCTTGAGCAATGGTTTTTAATCTAGGATGACAAATCCCTTTAAGAATTTGCTGGAAGCCACACTTTTCCAGAGGGAAAAAAATCTACATTCAAAACCTCAACGATTGTCCCCAGCCTACAGGCTCCTTTATGTAACCTTCGCAGATGCCATGCAAACAGCATTGGCATTAGCGGGCTGGCCTCACCTGACAGAGAGTTCGCTCACTGCTCCCATCACTCGCCTTGTACTTGGCCTGCCAGTGTGCCGCCTTTCGGGAGCAGCAGACTGTTAACAGGGCACTCATGGTATGGCTTTAGACTTCTGAGACAGTTACAGGCAAAAAGGAAGGAGGGAAAATGTGCAAGTGACCAATTACAGGGAGTCTCCTCTCTACGCTAAGCAGCAGTGCTCTGGCTCGGGGGGTGGGGGGTGGGCGGTCCTAATGGACTGTCCTCAGTAGTGGCGCCGGCTCTAGGCCAACTCTGTACTAGGGGGACTCACTAACCATTCCCGGCCAGTTCACACGCAGTTCTCGAGTCGCCCACACACTGGGAAGGGGAATCCACAGCAGAATGAGTAACACGGGACTGCTTTTCTTACCCTGCTTCCCTCACCCGCCTAAGGTTCATGAACGGAAGCCTCTAGATTGTAATGATCTTCAAAGCCGACTGTATCGGTGGCTAGTTTAGTTTCTTTTCTACTTGTAAAGTGAAAGCTAAAGGGAAGACAAATGTAGAGTTGCAAACGGGGACCCCGTCAAAGGACCGAAGGTAGGAGTGCTTGCGAACACCTGCCTGGATGGAAGGGCTCCGCTGCTAATCCGCTGAGGGTGATCCAAGGGAAGACCCATCCTGCTCCTCGAAATCGGATTCCCATCACAGTGGCTGCTGCTGGCTGTTCCTTCACTCCTGGGGACCCTGAATTGGGACGCGCGGCCTCCGGAACTGTGAGAGGCTATATCTGTTGCTGTAAGCCCCCGACCTGTGGTACTTTATTATGGCAGCCATCAGAAACTAGTATGAGGGGGCTTCAAACAGAACAGGGAAAGGTGTATCTGCTTTTCATTCTACTTTTCCAATAATGTTTTACAGCTAAGAGCCAGCAGTCGAAGGGAACCAAGAGTGGAAAATACAAAATGGACAAACAGATCAATGATAGTGCCAACAATGACTATTTCTCGTCCCTTTCTCACTGGGCCTATTTCTAAGGAACACACCCAAGTAAAATGGAGAGCTCTTATTGATTGCAAGTGTTGCCCCGAACTAACCAACCGTGCACAGCCATCAAGTTGATTCTGACTCCCAGGAGCCTAGAGGACAGAGTACAACTGCCCCGTGAGTTTCCAAGACGACAATGTTTGTTTTTGTTGTTGTTGTTGTTGTTGTTGTTGTTTTTGGGGGGGCATCACTACTCTCTGGTGGTGGGAGTAGGAGGCCCAGCCTTTGCTCCTGTGGAGCCGCGGCTGGAATTGCACCTCCATCCCAGTGGGCTGCAGTTCCACGCACAACCACGACGCCACGGAGGCGCAGCCAACTACAATGTTTTAAGGGGCTAGAAAGTCTCATTTTTCTCCTAAGTAGGAGGTAATGGTTTCAAACTGCTGACTTTGCAGTTAGTAAGCAGCCTAATGCTTAACCTCTGCACCACCCAAGAACTAATGGGCGTCTTAAACAGTCACAAGGACCTGACCAAGTAAGAAATGAAGTCAACAAGTGAAAACATAGCAAGGTGCTGCTCCCAGACTTTTCATTATCCCACACAGTCCTCATGACCAGACTCAGGACGCCTCGCTGCTAACAGAATTGTTCTTAAACTTTTGGCCATAGAACACTGCTACAAATTATTGACAACCCCCAAAAACCCTTTTGTTCACGTTGGCTATGTCTATCAAGATTTACTCTACCAGGTACAGGTGTATACATATTAGTGCAGACATAGAAGTATCTATGTAAGTACAGCTATATGTGCAGGTACACAGATTCATAGAAGGCACAGTGACAGAAACTTCTCTGACAGAGCCAAACACTTGACAAAACTGGTTTTTTTTCTAGATTTAAAAGCTAGAATGTCGGGCCTGAGCCCCGGTGACGTAAGTGGTTGAGTGCAGGACTGTAGCCCGTGGGCTTGGCGGTTCAAATCCAGCAGTGGCTCTCAGGAACAGTGCTGGGTAGCGCCCACGACCACCAGAGGGCAGTGATGCCCCCTCCCCCCAAAAAAAGCTAGAATGTCAGTCTCTTGGGGCAACTCAGTCAAGAGGCTTAATGTAGTTCGTAATACAGTTCATAAAATGTGCATTTTGCATCCCTGTGTATGGGGTGTTAAGTTTGCACACACCCACCTAAGATACAACTATTGGTCTCAACTCATTAAGATCAAAAGGGCGAAGGAAAGCAAAGTCTGCGAGAGAAACTAGTCTTCGGGGCTAAGAGCCTACACGAGCTATGGCCTCATCTGCCCTGTGACCCACGAACGACTACTGGAGGATGGTGCCTGGTGACCAAGTCAACAATTATGATAAGCTCAAATTCTTATTGGACCTAGTGAGACCAATCACTCCCTGAGTCTCCTAGGATACTCTGTAAACCTTGAACTGAAACTATCCCCCAAGGTCATCTTTTAAAGAAACAGAGTAGCACAGAAGGGAAAGGATATGCTTGGACAGATGGAGCGCTACTAAACTACCTATGTGAGACCAGGAGCTCAGCGGTCACTCAGAAACAACGATGAGAAGTAAGGGGCCAGGGACCCTGAGTCAGAGACACAGGACCACCAGAACACAATTCCAGAGCACACTGACACATCAGGAAAACGTAATGAAGACTCTAAGTACAAATGCTCATATTTGCTGTGTAAACTTTCACTAAAAAGCGGTATCTTTAAAGTATGTACATTTACCATATTAAAAATGAAAACAGAAATTTCAAAAATATTAACCCATTTAAAATAACAAAATAAACCCACTAAATGTTAACATGTGCTAGCTTTTCCTGCTTCTTCATTCAATCTGCTGTAAAAGGTTGTGGTTGAAGAATATGAAGGAATATAACCTTATATAGATATAAGAGTCTCAGACAATTGTAGGCGATTTGATTCTACATGAAAACTGACAAGTGACCTTTCTTATCCGTTGGTGTAAGGGGGAATCTCACACTGAATCAATGAATTTTTCATATTGTTGCCATAAAATGCACTGGCCAACCCTATACTTGGAATGAATCTTTTTCTTTTCTTTCTTTTTCTTTTTTTGGGGGTGGGGAGCATCACTGCCTCGGGTGGTCGTGGGCGCTACCCAGTGCCGCTCCTGAGAGCCGCTGCTGGATTTGAACCGCCAAGCCCACGGGCCACAGTCCTGCACTCAACCACTTGCGCCACCGGGGCTTAGCCCAGAATGAATCTTTTTCTTACCTGCGACTACATGTGAGTACACATTCATCCCTTGAAAACAGAGTTATGTGGATCTTCCAAATATATTTCAATAGATAAAGTACTTTAAAAATCATAATCTTGGCTGAGCCCCGGTGGCGTAGTGGTTGTGCGCGGGACTGCGGCCCACTGGGACAGAGGTTCAATTCTAGCAGTGGGGCTGGGCCTCCTACTCCCACCGCCCGAGAGCAGTGATACACCCCCCCGCAAAAAAAATCATAATCTTGGGGGCTGAGCCCTGGTGGCGCAAATGGTTGAGTGCAGGAGTGCGGCCCGCAGGCTGGGCGGTTCAAATCCCACGGCGGCTCTCAGGAGTGGCACTGGGTAGCGCCCACGACCACCAGAGGCAGTGATACCAACAAAAAAACAACAAAAAAGGGCTGAGCCCCAGTGGCGTAGTGGTTGTGCGCGGGACTGCGGCCCACTGGGACGGAGGTTCAATTCCAGCAGTGGGGCTGGGCCTCCTACTCCCACCACCGGAGAGCAGTGATGCCCACCCCCCCCACCCACATGCCAAAAAAAATTTTTTTTAAATCATAATCTTGGAGGAGGGAGGGAAAAAAAGAGGAGCTGATACCAAGGGCTCAAGTAGAAAGTCAATGTTCTGAAAAGGATGGTGGCAACATCCATACAAATGTGCCTGACACAATGGATGTAAATGTTGTGACCAAGAGCTCTAAGAGCCCCCAATAAAATGATTTCATTTTTTGGAAATCACCTTTTTTGCATTACCATCATTCATATCAGAATCTGGAAGTGCAAGCTCAGTGGTGGATACAGGCTTTCCTAAATTCTAACTTTCATCTGCAAGTGCAAGTTTTATCATTGGCAACAAATGTCATCAGTAGGTTCGCTTTTGAAGTGACAAGCTCACGTCCTTCATTCTCAGCAAAGAGTCTGACAAGCTCCCAGGTCTGATTAACTACACAATGTCACTCTTTCAAAGACAAATGGTTTCCATTTAAAAAAAGGAAGAAAAGGAGCCTTCCCTTCAGCTTGCAACGCAGTCACACATGTCCCTTTCTTAAGACAGACACTTGTGCGCACACTTCCCGCGGCATCACATAGAACGTTAAAAGACACCGGCTCAAGGGCTGAAATTTAGTAATAATGAAAATGGCTTTCACTATTCTATCGAGACCCTTGTCAAAGGGAAGGCGTTCCCACCCCACCCAGTATGCGACAGTACAGTTCGTCGCCCTGCCTGGACTGTGTTTAGACGCTGCTATCTTATTTGCCATGGCTTCTGCCCCATCAGGGCAAATGCCCACAGTGAGAAGTGCTAATATCAACCTACTGTGAAACTCGAATCTTGACCCTACAGAGCCTCTTGGGGACCGCCCAGGGTCGCGGCTCCTCCAGGACGTGGCGGCAGCAGTGCAGAAGCTACTACTTCCATGACCTCGACAACTTGCCAACCACCATTTGCTGACAGGCCTTCGAAGCTCCCACACAAGCTAAGAGTCCGCAGAATGGCCCTCAGCTATAGCAGGGGAAAAGTCTGACCAGCAGCAGCCGCGGTCCATCAAGTTTCTGGCGTCTATTCCTCAGCAGGTCTAGAAAGCACTGCCATGTGCGAGAGAGAAGGTAACCGAGGCTGCAGGCGCCAGAGCAGTGAACAGCCAGTCAACCTTGGCAGGAGCCACAGTGGCTCCAGAGCTCCGATGTGTCTCTGCAAGTCTCAATCGAGCTCCTTCTCAGGAGGTGCCGCACGCACAGCAGTGAATCTACATGACAGAAGCCACGAGAAAAGTCACAGCGTGTGACAGGAGAGAGGCAGAGACACGGCTTAGGGGCAGCTTCGTCCTTAATATGTTTCTTTATACAGCCCTCAGGTTCAGTCAACAGGAATATGCAGCCAAAGACATACACAAAATCTGAACGCTCTTTGAAGGCTCCACCCACACCTCAAACTCAGGGCCATCAACCCCGTTCCAGCTCACGCCCAGCCTCTGCACAGAGCAGACCTGCCCTGAGGGTTCCCAGGCTGAGGGCTGTAGGACAGCCGAATGTCCCAGCCTGCCCCCGTGGAGCAGCAAGGCGGCTCGGACTGCAGTGGATTTGGTGGGCAGACAAGCTCTTTAACCGCTGGGCCCCCAGGGTTCCACTGAACAGCTATGTCGAACCTCCAGGGAAGAGCAAGCACACAGTGCTCTTCTCCTCAATTAGCCAGCCTGCCATGGACCGAAGCTAACTATGGCATCTTTAAGCCTCGTCATTGCTAAGATCAAGCAGTGAGAGGGTCAGCGAAATACTAAGCCTAAGAACACGCGCCAGAATACAGTCCACCTCCGGGAACATGTCTCCAGTGGCAGGAAGGGACATCACTGTCCATGGCAAGACCCACTCTCCAGTCACCCCTGGGACGGGCGAGGTCTCAGGAGGGTGAGCTGAGGCACAGAGGAGCTGGCTGTAGGAGCCACGGGCCAGGATCAGTTGTGTGCTCCCTCCAGCACCCCTGCACTCCTCTGAACCTTCCCCAGAGGGGGTGGGCACCGCACCACCACAGAGCGGGATCAAGATGGGGCACAGAAGTGGGTGGGAAAAGGCACTGCCAATGCCACCAGGGGAGGAGCACGATGCCAAGGTGAGAAGTACAAATAAAATTTATCAAATGAAAACAGTGCCCCTTGGGATTTTAAAAGATTTTTGGTCCAACAGCCCAAAGAACTAGTGATCCAGAAATAGTAATGTGTAAAGGTGAGATATGTTTGCCAATATGCTAAAATGAGAAAAATACTTACTCATTAAGTTACAAAAACAGTACATCTTCTTTTGTATAGATACTTGAGATTAAAAAGAGAGAGAGAGACAAGAATATGCCCCCCTAAACAACAGTTATTTCTGGCGGGGGGGTAGGGGGGGAACGGGAGAGTGGGACAATGACTTTCAAGTTTGGATTTTTCAATTTGTGCCAGGATGTGTCAGGTGCTAACCTACCTTATTCTTTTATCATTTTCCTTTGCTGGATTCCAAGAAGGCAAGAGGCTCATCTATGTCTCTTGGACTCAAGGGACAATGCATACTCAGACTGAGTGTCCCTAACAAGAGGGACTGGACCTCCACACACCATACGGGTCAAGACGGCAGGAATCTGAGCAGTAACTATGAAGGAGCACCAAAAGTTCATGGACAAAAATTCCATTTCCAAAAAAAAAAAAAATTCCATTTCCTTGTATTTCAATTTTTCTAAGAACTTTAAAAAAATTATCACTTTGGGGCTAAGCCCCAGGTGGCATAAGTGGTTGAGTGCAGGACTGCGGCCCGCAGGCTTGGTGGTTCAAATCCAGCGGTGGCTCTCAGGAGCAGCGCTGGGTAGCTCCCACGACCACCAGAGGTCAGTGATGCCCAAAAACAAAAAACAAACAAACAACAACAAAAATTTATCATTTTACTGGCTCTATAAAGCCCCCTTGTCTTGTGGTCAGAACTACAGAAACCTCCTAGGATACTGTGTTCTAAATCCTGGGGCCCTATCTACCCTTATCAGGAAACTCAAAATCAGATTTAATTTAAAGAGGTAATGTTTCCCAAAATGGACAAATAACAGAAATGTAGGTGAAGGAAGACAACAGACAGTGTAAGACATGAAATAATAACAATATGTAATTGCTCAAGAATACATGAGGGTGAGAGGAAGAAAAGAGAAGCTTATACCAAGGACTCAAGTAGAAAATGTTTTAGAAATGATGATAGTAACATGTACAAATACACTCGATACAAGTGATGTATGCAATTTTTTTGTTTTGTTTTGTTTTTTTGGGCATCACCGCCCTCTGGTGGTGGGAGTAGGAGGCCCAGCCTTTGCTCCTGTGGAGCCACTGCTGGAATTGAACCTCCATCCCAGTGGGTCGCAGTCCCACGCACAACCACTACGCCACCGGGGCTCAGCCCGTATGCAATGTTTTAAGAGCTGTAAGAGCCCCCACTGACATGGGAAAAAAAAGAGGCAGTGTGATATTAATTACATACCAAACTTATAAAATAAGATTTATATTCACTACATTTCACAATATCTCTAAAATAAGCCCAGTTTACTTTTATTGTCACGAACAAAAGTAACAAAGCTGTATGAAAAATGAGAACACATTATTGGTAATGGAAAATCTGCTGTAAAGACAAGACCACTAATATCAGCACTGGCTATATGATATCACAGATTTTCAGGCAGATGCAACATTTGAAAGAACCCGGCTGGCTTCTCAGTCCTTGTGGTCTGAAATTCCTGTCCCCCAAGGCAGCCTGTGGCCAGGAGCAGGATTCAAATGGTTCCAGAAACACAGAAGCACAGACGCCACTTTCCTTGTGGCTTCTATTCTGACTTAGCAGGTACACTTAGGAAATCACAAAGGTGGACAAGGGTTCTAAAAGCACAGCCGCATAAAACTGGAGCTCTTAAAGTTCTTCCTGGCACCAGAGTCTGATTTTAGATGAATACCAACACATCTATTTTGAAAGCGTGTTAAATCAGCAGGAAGGGAAGCTTTGCACATAGCCATCTCCAATTCATAATACCTCCTGTTCTCACAGCGAAGTGTTATCTTTCCCTGGTCCTTCCAAGATAAGACTTTTTTTGTTTGTTTCATCCTGGCTCAGTTTTGAGAAGGTGAAAATCACGATCATGAGGAGAAATGGAATGAATCATCTTAATAAGCAGCGGTCACACACAGGTTTCTGCACCATCCAACACCTGCTCCTCTAGTGAACAACCCCAACAGCACTTCCCTGGCCTGCCTCTCAGGAAGACAGTGACCCACCATCGCTCCCCCCGCCCACGCCAGCAGCACCTGGGCACCCGGGAGCTCCAGGAAGGTGAGCAGCACAGGAAGAGCACACGTGAACTTGCCTTTTCCATCTGTTGCTGAGGCTTCTTGTAGATGTCTGATTGACCTGGAAATAAGCATTTGGAGAATAACGGTTAGTTAGCAAATCCGCAGGATTCCTGATTCTAGCTCTTTTCACTTGGGATAATCCTGGGCAAAGTCACAAACATTGTGGGGCCTTCAAATTCCTCCATAAACTAAAAGGGTTGTACTCTCCCTAACTTAAAAAAAAGAAGAGAGAGATCTTTGATAACCAACTGGGTCATGTATGGTGCTCAAGTCTGAGTTAAAGATGCCCTCTGCTGGCCACATAAGTGGCAGGGTCTGGCAGGAGCTAGGGTGTGAGAATACAAAACCCACATCCATTACTCAACTCTCTTGAGCGCCACCTATACTCCCACTCCCAGAACTACTTCTCCGGCCAACAATGAGGTGACAGAGAACTCACTAGTTCCCTGGAAAGAACAGTCCTCTCAGGTCACTGATTGATGACACCCCCCCAAACCTATGGCTGTCTGGTGAACTCTAACTCTTAATGACCCAGTCTGATGATGAACTGCTTCTACAGTCCAGGTCTAGGCTATGTGAGCATCTGACTTTTTGAAAACCTGGTGTTTCCCTGACAAGAGATTAAAAACCTTGCCAAAAAACTGCTAGCCTCCAGGTGTCTCTTTTCTGTAACCATCGTTACAGCTCAAGCAGGGGAACATTAATATTATTAATGAGACCCTAGATTGGAGTTTTAGGCACAGTTTAAAGTTACCAAAGAAAATATTCCTTTAAAGGCTGAGCACAACACATTTGAATATGGGAAAAGGGAAGGTGAAGGGCTATCTGACAGACCCAGGTTTAAAACCTGACATTAAAAAAAAAATAAATAAGAGCTGAGCCCCGGTGGCGTAGTGGTTGTGCGCGGCACTGCGGCCCACTGGGATGGAGGTTCAATTCCGGCTCCCAGGAGCAAAGGCTGGGCCTCCTACTCTCACCACCTGAGGGCAGTGATGCCTAAAAAAAATAATAATAATAATAAAAATAAATAAATAAATAAATAAATAAATAAAACCTGCCACTGCCACTCACTCTTTATGTGACCCTGGAAAAACGACTGTCTTAAAGCCTGACTTGTTTGCCCATCATGCTGTTTGCTTGTTAGACCCCCTAGAGTAAGACACCCACAAGTGGAATTCTGGGTGCTATGACAGTTTACTTTTAGTCTTTGGAGGAATCACCATCCTGGTTTTCCACAGCAGCTGTACCATTCCCACTAAAAAGGTCAGTGATCTCCTCACACCCTGGGCAGCTGTATGGCCATCTGTCTCTTCACTCACTGTCACTCCAGGGGAGCAAGTGGTATCTCCCTAGCTCCGATCTGCATCTCTCAGCTGGCTCCTGGCGGTGGTACATGGGTTGGTTGGTTTGGGTAATGGCTAATGAGGATGGCTCTTTTTTCATGTGCTTACTGGTCAATGGGATACCTCCTCTAGTAAAGTATCTGGTCACATCTTTTGCTCATTTTTTTAAATAAAATTATGTCATTTCTGTGGCTAAGATGTAGACTTTTATATATAACCTAGATACCAGACCCTGGGTTCACAAAGATTTTTTTCCCTCAATCTTGGGTATCTTTTGATAAAGGTATTAGTGACTTTTTACTTATGCTAATGGGAAAAGTGACACAGGATGTGGATAAAAATTGCACAACCTGAGTAATGTGACATTACTAAACTGTACATTAATAAAAAAAAAAGAAAGACAAGGCTGAATTGACAATTACATTATATATAATTTGGACCAATGCCTGTTTATCCTGCCAAAGGAGGGGTCACAACTGCTGACACTACTTAGGCAAAACCATAGAATTCCTGGGACTAGTTTTCCTCGGTTTTAATGATTAGGGCCATGGTCTTAAATGACAAATAAGACACTGGTATACTGTTGTTTTGAAGCTTCTGTTCTACTTCCCGGTTTAGTGAATAGTGGTTGGAGTCTTAAGAGGTTAGTTAGCCAAATTGCAACACCTGCTTGCTACCTGCCAGGAAGAACAGGAGGAAGAAACCAATAATCAAGAGAAGCAACTGGACCACAGGACTAATAACTATCATTAACCACTGCCTTTACCGAAGAAGAAATGATGGTACCTGGCCCAGTATGACTGAGTGTTTCATTCAGGGACACAATGAGTGGATCTTGATAGAAGGGGAAAAAGTGCTGAACAGAACTTCAAACTCCCAAAGAATTCAGACTTACAGGACCCACAGAGGCAGGAAGAACCTCAAGAACACTCTTCACTCCAGAAACAAACTATTCCCTGAAATGGTCTTTAAACAAAAAATGTTCACTTCTGAACGTAAAGCCTACACCTTTCAGCACTGCATGGTGCAGGTGAGTATCGGGGAACAGAGGTGAGGCAGACAGCTGGCAGAATGAGTGTGGTGACACAAAGTGCACACTCGCTGAGCAGCGTGTGTAGAGGAAGCATGTTGTCTCATGTGTACAATCTCACCATAAAGTTAAATTTAAAAATAAATAAAAACAGCTACGATTTCTAAAGTTATTCCTCTAATACTGCTTTTTTCTCTCATTTTCTTTTCTTTTTTTGTGGCATCACTGCCTTGGTGGAAGTAGGAGGCCCAGTCTTGCTCCTGGAGAGCTGCTGCTGGATTTGAACCGCCAACCCTGTGGGCCACAGTCCCGCACACAACTACCACACCACTGGAGTTCAACCTTTTTTCTCATTTTATATCAACATTTATAATATTTACTGTAAAGACTCTTTCCATTTGCACTGGCTCATCAGTGTTGTCAACAAGTGGCAAGAAATAGCCACAGTAGCTCCCTGGTTCTTCCGGGGCTGACCAACACCTCTCAGTGTTCTGCTAATGGCTGGCATATATCGGAGTAGGGTACCACACGCTGTTCTTTAAAGATGCTCCTTTCTATAGGAAAGACAGCACTGGTCACCCAACATAAGGGGTTACATCCCCCCCCCCCCAAAAAAAAAAAAACACAATGTGGCTTTTCCCCTAAAGCTATGCATTTACAAAACCTTATCACCTTCAAAGTACTCTCCATGATCCTTAATACATTTGTCAAATCTGCGATTCCATTTTTGGAAACATTTTTCAAACTCATCTGTTTCGATGGCTGACAGCACCTCCTTGGCTTTTTTCTTCACCTCTTCGACATCCCTCAAATCACTGTCTTTTTATGTCCCTCTGCATTCGCAGAAACAAAGGGAAGTCGCTAGGAATGAGGTCAGGTAAGTAAGGTGTGTGGGCAAGAGAGGCATACTGGGTTTTGCCAAAAACGGGTTTACTGAGATGGCTGCATGAGCAGGTGCATTGTCGTGGGGGCAAAACCAGTCCCTCGTCTGCCACAGATCAGGGTGTTTTGGTAGCACACTGCTATGCTACAGAACTTCTTTCAGAACCTCTAAATAGAAAGGTTGATGGACAATCTGACCTAGTGGAACAAACTCCAAATGCACCACAAGTCGACTTTGTCAACCTTTCAGGAAGATGATCTATGTCCAGAATGAGGTTTGCCATCAGCTGACATTCCACCTTGGTTGAAATGAAAAAAATCACTCATACACTTGAGTTTTCCCCATAGTGCTGTCTTTGTAAGCTGTGTTCAATGTCATAGCAGTTTTTTCCCGGAGCAGGAAACAAAATTTCACAGCTGCATGCTATTTTCTTTAATAGGCCATCACAAAAAGCAAGGTTCTAGCGAAACTCTTTCTATGGAAAAATTCACTGTGACCAGAAAACCTTCCCAGGTGAAGCCAGTGGGTCCACTAACTCAAAGCGAGTTGTACTTCAAAAGTTCTGCTAGGGAAGCTTTTTTCCATTTGTGTGTGTATTGGGGGACCCCCACCCCCCATGTATTATGGATGTCTCAATTATTTATTCTTGCCAGGGAGATGGCACTGAGTAAAAAGATTCATGTGCACTCTTTTCTGCTGGGAGCTGATTACTGAACTGATGATGTACTTGTGTGATAGAAGTAGGGTTAACAGTGTGTTTAGGAGGGCTGAGTCCTGGTGACGTAGTGGTTGTGTGCGGGACTGTGGCCCACTGGGACGGAGGTTCAATTCCAGCAGTGGGGCTGGGCTTCCTACTCCCACCACCAGATAGCAGTGATGCCCGCTCCCTCCCCGCCCCCCCCCCAAAAAAAGAGTGTGTTTAACTGGCAGGAATAGGATTATGTTCTAAACACTAAGAGTAACTAAATGACTGGACAAACTCCAGAACCCTAAAAAACATTCATTCGTTATGTAAATGGGGCATTGCAATAACAAACACCCCACTTCTAACAGAAAGCAAGTAAGTTTATTTCTTTTAACCTTCATTCCAAAATAATTACTCCCTCAGAACCCTATCATTAAGGGGGAAATCACGATTTTATTTTTGCTAGCCTCCGTTCCCCCAGCATACTGAACAACGCTTTTCCATTCTTTTGCAATGATTAGTGAGGCTACCTCTTCCCCATCCAAGCATAAAATATACATTCAAATAGATTGTCATTTCTGAGAATGAAGCAAACTGTATGAAGATATCTGAAATGTTTAAATGCATTGAAACTGTGCTTCCTTATTTCCCCCAAAACTTAGCCAAAAAGGGTTACTTAAGGGATTTCTTCAGGCTCTTATTCTTCCATTCTCCAACTGAGCCCTGTAAGAGTCCGAACTTGCTATTTTATATTGTGACCAAATTCTCATTCTGAGACTCTTCCCTATTGTCTAGACCTGTGCTGACTGCCAGCTCATGACGCAATATTGGCTCTACCAGAATCCAGTGGAGGCTGACGGAGACACAGACTCCAGGACGCCCCCCCAGGAGGCTGATCTGGGAGGTCAGTCTGGGATCCTGGAAGCGATGTTTGAGAACAACAACAAAAACAGAACCAGATGGCCCGGACGATCTGGACCCTTGCGGAACGGCTAGTCCAGCTGTTGGGTTTGAGAGACGACGTTGTATGTGAGCACCGCCCCCCTGCCCCAGGGAGTTACTCACCACACTACTGGGAAGAGGATGGCTCCACAGCACAGCAGGTCAACCAGAAACAGAGAATCCTTCCACAGGCTGTACTCAGTCGTCCCCTCCTCCGTGGACTCGATGATGATATAGGCCACGTTCGCCAGGACCTGGGGGACATGGGAGGCATTGAAGCCTGAAAGCACAGATAGACTGTCCGAGAGACTCACCAGGTGCGGGCACCTAGGCTTAACGCTACCATCCTAGCTAGGGTCACAGAATTATTTCCAGTTCCAGAACTTAGCTGCTCTGCCAACAAGAAGTCGACGCTCTTGGGGCTGAGCCCCGGTGGCGTAGTGGTTGTGCGCGGGACTGCGGCCCACTGGGACGGAGGTTCAATTCCAGCAGTGGGGCTGGGCCTCCTCCTCCCACCACCGAGAGCAGTGATGCCCCCCCCCCAAAAAAAAAGAAGAAGTCGACGCTCTGTGCCTCCCCTCAGCAGGCCTAAGATCGCTGAACCAGGAGAACACGGTGGCAGTGATGCCACGTGATTTCGAAAGCCAGGTCAGAAAAAGGATACAGCTTCTGCATGGCTCTCCCGCTCTCTCTTTTGACCCCTGGGCCGCCTTGTAAGAAGTCTGGCTTCGTGGGCCAGTGGCGCAATGAATAACGCGTCTGACGACGGAGCCGAAGAAGTCTGGCTTCCTTGAAGCTGTCATGTGAAGAGGAGCTGGAGAGGTTAGCCCCTTCCTGAGTAAGTCTTCCTAGGACAAGAGACAGGAGCAAACGAGGAGGCCTTAACTGACTCCAGCCCCAGGCCCGGCCTGAGTGGACCTGATGAGCTCCCAGCTGCTCCTGGATCACTGACTCACAGACCCTATGAGGGAACATACATTGTGATTGCTGTTTTAGGCTACTAAGTTTGGGGGTGACTTGTGCAGCAAGCGATAACTAGAGCACTGTCCTTTGCTTTTCAGGGACCTTGCACATACGTGTCACTCAGCGGCTGAGCAGGAAGCCCCTTAACCCTCATTGTGCACAATTCCCACACTCCTCAGCCCAGTGAAAAGAACTCTCCTAAGGGTGTGGGCTGTGGGATCAGAGACCACAGCAGCTCGAGGGGCAGGTGTCTGGCAGTTGACCTCCGCCAAAAAGAGTCACTCAAGCCCAGTTTTCCCATCACTGGACATGGTTGAGTTCTTCCCACTGAAGCTCCTGGGTGTCCCTGTACTTACTGCCTCTGTTTCTAACTTAAGGCTTTGCTCTGCGGGTTTAGTGTCATGTAAAGTTTTTCTGCTGACAATAGTAAAAAAAAAAAAAAAAAAAAAAAAAAGATAAGAAGACATAAGGAAAATTCACAATTCATGATATATTCTTTTTTGGGGGGTATCACTGCTCCTAAAGAGCTGCTGCTGGATTTGAACCGCCAACCCAGTGGGCCACAGGCCCACACACAACCACTGCGCCACCGGGGCTCAGTCTCATGATACATTCTTTTGCAGATCTCCATGAGGCACGGGATGATTGCTGTCTCCTTGGGAACCTATAGCAACTGATTGATGGCACTCCTTTGGCACTAACCAGTGCTCCTTACTTTAGAATGCAGGGTGGCAAGCTCTGCGGCCAATATTGCCACCAGCCGCCAGTGCTGCTCTGCTGCCTCACAAGGTGTCTCCTTCCTCTCACTTCCTCATGACATTGTGCTCCATGGGGAGTCAGTGCAGGAGAGCAAATTTAATGAGCGCTTGCTCGCTGGTTCGGTGGAATCGCGGTGTATCCCTGCTTATTTGTATCCCTGCGAGAATTACTCTGCTTATTTGAATTCTGCCTCCCTCCCACCCCACACCTCTGTCCAGGTTCTGCTTTAGGTAACACGATTAAGCAAAAGCCAAAACAAGGCCTCTCACTCCAGGGGCTTATAACTGTGAAGGCTGGTCTCAGCCCAGGGCCCTAGCATAGGAAGGAAAGGTTTAGAAAATATTGGGGCCCATTATCAACTGTAATATTCTACACCTTGTGTAAAATTCAGTGGTGTCTTTTTTTTTTTTTGGGGGGGGGGGGCGGTTATTGAAATCACTATAGACCTAAACTGCTTCACTCAGAAAGTCATTTTGCTACAGGACAAGCTGACGTCAGCAGAAGAGATTATTTCCTAACTTTGCAGCAAAGTCAGTTAAAAGAGGACTGTGAATCAAGCACTGCTCAAGACAATGAAGTCTAGGTTTCTGTGGGATTTACATATACTTTATCCAAAATATTCTTTGTCTTTGGTTCCTGAAAGATAATTTTAAGAAAAAGAAATCTTTGAATTTGGTTTTGGTAAGACTCCAGACTTCACCTGAAAGGTCCTTATGCCAATGAAGTAGTGAGGTGACACTAGGGTGGGACTGATTCATTAGATTACTGTGTCCTCTCTTGCTATCAGCCACCCTCAGGATGGAGGGGCTGAAGTCTTTAGGAAAAGTGAGACCACCAATAAAGGCTCAGGACACTGGATCTCCATGAGTTTCTTGGTAACAAAAGAAATCTGCTTGTAAGAAGCCAACACCCTCACTTTGGGACACAGGGGCTTCAAGCTGGGAATCATGCCAGACCTTGTGCGTACATTTCCTCATTTATATTTGGTCTAGAATCAAACTGCAGTTGTAACTATAGCACTTTCCATGAGTTCTTTGAGTTATTCCAGGAGTTTACTGAACCCCATTGAGTCATGAGAGCAGTTGGAGTTGAGAACCCCTAATCTAGCAGATCAGAAGTGAGGGAGCCCAGGGGGCCCCCATGTTTAAGGCAGGCATCCTAAGAAAAGTTGACAAAACCCTGAATTTACAGCCAACAGTTCAGAAGAAGGGTGGGGTCTCCCAGGCTGCTAACGGGCACCTGAGGCAGCATGGAGGACGTTCCGTATCCTTTCCCTGGTGAGAGCTGCTCTTCTTCCGGGTAGTTTGGGTCAGAGAAAGAGGTGCTGCACGGGCAGCTGGTGTCAGAAGAGAATGGCAAAGGACTAGGTTGAGTGGATTTGATTTTTATGCACACAGTCAGAATTCTAGAGTATCTGTCGTCCATCCTAAATGATCTAAGCTGGATTTCTGGGATCTGAGAGGCCTGAAGCCTTGCCCTGATGGGTGCCGAAAGAGAAATCGGGCAGAGAGAATTAGGGCTCCCTTACCTGAAGTGGGATGACAATCATGAAGATCTTTTTGTCTTTATCAGAAAGGATGTGCTTAATGAAAGCCCAGCCCGTGCCAATGAGTGCAATGGTGATGAACAGCAGGGCCCCTTTCAGACTGGAAGAGAAATGAGTCAACACGTGACAATGGGCTCCTCAGACTTCCACGCAGGGAGTGAGAGGATGGCGCTTATTCCAGGACTTCACATGCTTCCTGAAAAAGACCAGTGGCCAAGTTCTGGAAAGTCTTAACTGAGCAACACATTCTTTCCTGCCAGCCACACAGGGAGCTCGCTATGCACCCCACGCCCTAAGCAACCAGCCATTCCAGGCGTGCAGCAGGCAGGCAGCCGGCCGCTACAGGGATAACACTAGCAGTCCCAGGTTCTCAAGTCAGGACCGCCACACAACCCCAGCAAGGCAGAAACCCAGACGGGCTGCCGCCAGAGGGCTACAGTCCATTAACTTGGTCCTTTCCCACCCCAATGTGGGCCACGAGTCTTCCATGCACCTCTCGTATACTCACAGGTGAGTGATGTAGTATACGACAGCCCAGCCTTCGATCGGAAAGCCCTGGGAGGAGATGTAGTGGTAGTCGATCTGAAATCAAACACCTGCGTTTCAAAAACGGCAGTCTATCACAGGCTTCAGCACAAAGGGAGACATCAAACCAAACCAGGCGATCGTGAGACGGGATGGATGTCCGCCCTCTGCCCACTCCCTAAGACCTCACATATCGATCCACAGCGAAATACACTAGTCTGCTAACAAGACACCAGTGGCTTGATAGACCTGCCAAAAGGTTTTATTGTCACTAGTACCCAGTCCAGGTCCCTCACCTGAACTATGTGAATTCCTTTTGTAAGTAGCTGCCTATTCTTTCCTGAAACATGTCAAGGATCCAAATCAGTCATCTTTTCTGTGTCCCAGTCAAGAATGTCAACATTCAGTCATTGCTGCTTACAGACAAACAATTAACATAGCTACAAACTTCCCTAAGTCAGTCAGTCAGCAAGTAAAAAGTCTCTGGGGACCCCTCAACTTCAACTCCCCACCCACCACTTCCATTAAAAACACACACACAATATAAATTTAAAACTATTGGAAGCCACCAAAGCATTTTGACTCTAGTGGCAAATTTCAGAGCAGTATAACCAAAATGTTTCCCAGAAGACCCCAAAATTGTGACATCAATTTCCTTTTGTAGCTCTTCTTCTAGCACAAATGACTATCAAGACACTACAGTTAATCAAAGATCCTTTCTTTCATTCATTAGCTAGCTGGTTCCAGAGAGGAATCTTTTCATTTAGACCCACATGGGAAATGATGCAAACACTGTCATTTCTAGACACTGTACCTGGATAAGCGACTGCTTCTTCCTATGACACCTTAAGGCCATGTAAGAGAGTGCATGTTCAGAGACCGCCATCCTTACATGGGGATCAGGAAGGTCCACAAATTTGGGGAATCCTTTGTGGAGAGCCGGATTCAGAAGCCATTGTTTGCTCTGCAAACGGTCCCTACCGCCCCAGGGCTTTGTTAGAGACCACCAGACGCACAAAGGACACCTATCTCTTGGTGGACACACCCAGCCTTTTTCTGTATCCGTTCCTGGCATTTATGTTTAGTTTATATTTTACCCTTTTGTATAAGCTTGTTTGCTTTGTGTTACATTTTAGTTATTATACCTTTGTATTGTTTTATGGTGCTTACATGTTGTAACTTCTAGTCCATTAGACTATATTGTAGCTTTGTGATTGGTATGCCCGCTTTGCTCC